>VZTU01019255.1:0-22249 GCA_013400835.1 Zapornia atra | reverse complement strand
GACAAGTATCATCGGCGGCCCCCCGCAACAGCCCGGCAGCCTCCCGCGGACCCCCTACAACATTCCCCCTGCAACATTCGGGGTCTTCAATTTCTTCTCTTCCATCACACAGGTAACTTCTTCAGTATCTTTTATACCTCAGCCTTAGGTGTCCCCTCCCAGGGGTGATGTTTAACATGATTTGGGTGGAGAATTGGGTACTATAGCCATTTGTGTGTAGCATGTATGCCTTTTAGCTCATTAGCATATTTAGAGGTGTCTAATATTAATTTCACTGTTAATGAAGCAAAAGATCTCACTCGGGGCCCGTGGCCTTTAAAGCTCTGTGCAGAAACCGTCTGTTTGTTCCACATTCTCTCATCAAAACAGGCCCATCCTGCTGCCCTAAGACTCCCTCCTTCCGCTGCTTCTCATACCAGCCTCGCAGATCTCTATCCGCAATGTTTGTATGGGAAATAAGTGAACACCAGTGTTTTTAACTTCTTAGGTACAATTGTCACATCCCTGAAGGTGGCAATGTCTATATCATTGGGGGAAAAAAACCCAGATGAACCCATCTAAAGCTATATAAATCCATTCATATATTTATTAATACTTTTACACCTTAGGATCAACTAGAAAGCCCCAGATGAAAATGATATTTGGACTAGGATTTAGTTTACATGGTTGTGTAACTGAGTCTCCATGGTAAGCCATTCTGTGGGCTCAGCCCTGCAAGGGAGTTGGCTGCATTCCCATTTGTCACCTGGGAGTAAATCATGCTTTTAGATGTGTCTGTCAGGGCACAGACTGTTCATTGCCACTGAAGTGCCACAGAAGATGCCAGGGGAGATTTGTCCAATGCTCCTGCCTTGTTCATGTTTCTGTAGTTTTGACTATCAATTTACTGGAGTTAAAGCTGGGCTGCTAAGAAAAGTGACCTACTAAATTACACAATGGATGGCTTACACAGACATTCTGTGTGGAACAAGTAAAATAAACTTATCTTTCATAGATAGCTGTGCCTTATTGCAGATCATGCTGCACTTGACAAAATGGTGTTTGTGCAAGCAGTGCACTCCTGGGATTTTGGAGATCAGATATGCAGCCAGCAAAGTGCCAGCTTTTTCCTGGAAGTGTTTCCTGCGCTATGGGTTTACTATAGCCTTAAGCTGCACCTCTGGCAAACATCTGTCTTCTGTTGATGACCTTACACCATGAGCAGTTTAATTTTAGGGGCTGTATCCACTGTATCTGGTGTTTTCCTAGCAGAGGTTTCTGTGTCTTGGCTTAAAAATCTAGTGGACAGCATTCTGCAGTCTCTCTGGCAATCTCATTCTGTGTACATCAAACCTTAAGTGGTGTCTTGCTTTCTTGAACACGTCTAAGAAGTAAATGGAAACAGTGTTATTCTTGTTACTTAACTGAGGTATCTTTGTGCAGAGTCTGGATACAGAAAACTGAAAAATGCAAAGAGGCAAAGAGCTATTTAATTGGTATAAATATAGGCACACAAATAATCATGTTTTAAATGTGTGAAGATGGGATAATTCTAAAAGTCTGCTGGTAATCTCTGCTACAAGAAAGACCAAAGGGCTATTCCATACCATATGACATCTGCCCAGCCATAAAAACTGAGAGAGAGGAGAAGGGGGTGGATGGGCATTCATTATTTACGATGTTTGTCTTCCTGGGGAGGTGCTATGTGTACTGAATTCCTGCTTCCCGGGAAGTGGCTGGACATGACTTGCTGATGGGAAGTAGAGAATATTTTTTTCCCTTTTTTTTCCTTTGTTTCCATGTACAGCCTTTAGCTTTTGGTTTTGTTGGGATTTTTAAGCTGCCTTTATCTTGACCCATGAGATTTTTTTCCATCTGCTTTTTTTCTCCTCCCTGGCCTGTTGGTGAGGGAAATGATAATTTGTCTTGGTGGGCACCTGGCTTTCAGCCAAGCTCAACCCACCACAAATGAGGAATGTTTGTAACAGACAGGCAGAAAAGTACTTTCCATCTATGTTTATCATGCATCACTGCTTTGGAGCCTCAGTATCTTTATTCACACTCAAATTTCAGTAGTTTTCAAAGAAATTGGAGCATTCTAAAACAAATCAACGAATGTGTGTACACATACACATACATATGTGTACATATATATGTGTACGTGTGTAAATTGCTACCAATACCTGTTGTATTTTTTTTTCACAAATGTGATGATAGCTTAGTTCTCCACAGCAGTGAAGAGGGAAGATCTATTTTTACCTTAGCTCAGCCATTTTCAATGACTGCAACTAAGATTTCAGTATCTCATAGTACTCATTTAAGACTTATATTGAGGGTGAAGGTAGCAGACAAATGAGGCTGTAATGGGTTAGGCATCAGAGAAGGTTGGAAAATACAAATAAAGATGCAATTTTTATGTGATGCTTTTCCCTCCTCTATGTAGATATTTCCATGTTGAAGTCATCAGTTTGGTAACTGTGAGTTATCTCTGGAACTTTGCCAACATTTAAAATTAACAGTTGAATAACTTTCAAAAATTTGACCTGGCTTAAGACTAGTTCAACTTTTCAAAATAAATATTCAGATCATCAGAATTTCCTGATGAAGCGATGCAACATGCAATACTTTTCTGGTGGAGGAAAATGTTATCATCCAGCTTTGCAATTTTTCTAAATGTTTTATGACAGACAGTAAATGTAACTATCTCCTACTGACTCATGTAGCAGGTACAAGTAATATATAGAGAGGTGTGGATTCATCAGTCAACACCTTTAAAGACATAAGAGCTGTGGATTTTTATTTTTCTTTACACTTTAGTTAGTTTATTTGACTCTGCAGTGAAATTGCACCCATTTCAGAGGTGCTCTGTACTACGCTCAGTGTCTTTTGGGACACTCTTTGAAAAGGGCACGTTACCAGAAGATTGAAAAGCAATATAGATCTGACTTAAACAGCCATCAGACTGCCAAAAGGATGTGATAATCTGGGACTCTCCCAAAGAGTGACTGATGAAAGGTGATCTGCTGAAGAAATGTTTCAGCTGCTGGACTGTTTTGGAGAACTCCGAGATGGAGAAGCATCAAGATATCTTAGAGCTTTCTTAGACTTTTATTTTGTTGTCTGTCTCCTTGGTAGGATCTGCAGGTGTATTGCTGTCCCTAGCAGATTTCAGAACTGGTGAGAAACATTATTCTTTTATGTTGACAAAGAACAAGCAGAAAAGAATAAAGGCTTTTCATCTATTTTCTTTCAGATGAATGAAGATGGCTACAAAATATACTTCAAATTCTTCCTGTTTTGATTTTCTACATTAGAAAATATATTTGAAATTCACATTTACTTTTTTAAGTATGTGTTGGGATGATTGAAAACCAGACATAGAAAGTATGTAGGTGATTAACATCTGTTTAACTGGAACAGTTGGTATAAAAGCTTTCTTCATCAAATATTCACCAATCCTCTCTTTTTCAGTGTGGCTAAGAAAATTATCCTGTGCTTAATCTTTGCAGCATGTAAAAAACCAAGATGTAGACTAAAAAACCAAAATGATTTAGGACGTGATCACTGAAGGCAAAAACCCCGCAGTGACCAATACCTGACTTTTCACAGGAAAAAACACCAAAATAAAGATTACTTCAAGCCTTGTTGCAGCTGCATTTATATATCACACAGGAACATGACAGAACTAAACTATATTTTTCTTCTGTTTACTGACTACATTTTGAAACTCTTTAAAATAAGGAATAATTTGAACTTTTTCAAATGTTTGAGTCAATGAAGAGGTAAGTACTTAGGATAATATGTTAACAGGCAATAAGTTATAACTAAGAAGTAATTTCACATCTAGAAAGTGGACAGACAAGGGAAATATTTTTAGAGGATGGTTCTTGATTAAAAATAATAACACTCTGATATAATTAGTGCCGTACTTGCTGGTTAAAACATGGTTAGGAATCCACTCCATTACTTCTCTCATTTTGTTCTGCTCTTGATTGACTTGCACAGCTCAGATTTGCTGGTAGGGTCTTGCTTCTTGCAGCGCAATGTCCCAGGGTCTTGTTCTGCTTCAGACACTTTCCTGCTGAGACACTGTGACACACAACAGGCTTTTAAAATAATGCCAGTGTTTTCTATGAGGTCAGTGAAGAATCTTATTCAAGACACAATTTATGTCTAGCAGAGAGTAACAATGCTGCAAATGATATGTATAGTCATATATATTTTTGATATCCTAGTGGGATTTTATTTCCTGATTATTAAACCATTCTTTTTGCTGAAGGATTCTCCTGAGAAAGGATTGGCATCCTTAGTTTGGATGATTTCAGTAGGTCACTTACTGATGGTAACTACACACGCATGGGGGAATGTACACTGAGGTCCATCTTTCACTCTCTAACACTGCCTGCAATTAAGTTTCTTACTGGATGATGCAGCTGTAGACTTGTTCAGTTCCCATCCCCTTCATCATCCCATTTTTAACTGGGATTTTTTTTCTCTCTGACTTTATGAACACTTTTATTACTGGGCAGAATACCTATTGCCTTTTGTCTCCCATTTTTATTGTGTTTTAGGACCCCATCACATAATGTAGCTATCTAACTGGTGCACACTTCAGTGATATTCACTTTGACCATTGTTCCTAAATTATGAAAGCTGCTGGTATAACAGTGTTGCTAACAAGAGCTCCCATTGAATGTTGATGTTTCTTTTCATTAATTGAATCCAGACAAAGGGATCATTACTGGGATTCTTGCTAGCACTGTGTCTAGGGGAATGGTGTCAACAGTGTTGGCCGCAGGATATGACACCTTCTCTCCCTTTCTGTAAGGGTGGAAAGCATCCAGGCTGAGCAGGGGGAGCCATGCAGCTGTCTCCTGTCAGCAGTAAGAGACAGCCTCCCAGTGTGCTGGCGTCCTTTCAGCACTCTGTGCTGCTAGGGCTGAGATCTGACACCATGTGGTGTTGTTCATGGAAACAAGCCTCTTTCTTCCTAGCCTAAGGATTGCGTTTTTTCTGGGAAAGAATTACCACCTCCACAAGTGAATTTGGAGATGAGGGAGTCAGCACCTCTGAGCACCTGGATGCAGATGTGCACTTAGTTGTTCAACTCTGAAACTCCTTTCTCTCTGACTTGGCCCTTCTAAGGTATGCCAAGGTATGTCAAGCAGACATAGTTTTACCTCGCTCTACAGTACTCCCCATTACCATTTCTTATAATGGAATGATGGGAGGGGAAGGGATTTCTGCCCATCTTTCTTGCTCCTTTTCTCTTTCTTATTCCCTTGTGCACGAGAACAAGGTTGTAGCACAAAATAAAGTGAATGGCCATCCTTCTTTGGAATAAAACTTCACTTCATTAAATAGCTTGTCTATAAAGTGGGGAAGAACTAGAATTAGGCAAGCATCCTTCACCTTATATGTTCCTAGCTTCTAGCTATTTTAACTTTTCAAGATCACCTGAGCCTGTTGAGTTTGACCTAGCAGCACTCAACAGACCAAGTGGTTCTCCAAGCTTTTTGCATTCATGATATCCTTTGGCAAGGTGTTCCACCAATCAGTTGTAATATGTTGCATGTCAAAATGTCTTTACCCTCAATTCTAACTGTCTCCCATTAGCTTCATCTTACACACCCTTGTTCTTGTATTGGAAGAGATAGAGAATGTCCAATCTTTGTCTGCCCTTTTGAAAACTCTGGATTTTGAAACCCGCAGTTATATCTCTGCAGGACATCTCCTTGTCATCTGACCAGTACAATTTGTTCTTTGGGTGGAAGTTATTCTGTACCTTGGATTTCCTTATTGACTTCCTTTGAAACTTTTACAGTGTTACTCTACATTTTGTTTGTGTGTTTGCTTTTCAGAGATGAGAAGCCAAAGTATCAAGGTGTGAGTGCAATCTGGCATGACATTTTCTATTTTGTTTTCTGTTCTTTTTCTTATAATTTCTAGTATTTCTTCTCACTGCCTGAGCTGTCTTCAGTTCTGAGATGGTGTTTCCATGGTACTGTAGATTGCAGCCCCAGTTCTCACTGACCTTTGCTGACTTACTATAGATCTTTTGGCTGAAATAAACCCTAAGATAACTATGTGTGAAAGTTTTGTACATCATCTACCATTTTTGTGGATCAGTCCACATCTACAGCTCTAAGTTCCTCTCAATACATTTGGATAGCTATATGGCAAAGTCTGTAACCTTATGTCTGTTTTATACCTTCCCCCAAAAAAGCTCTGAGAATAAACACATGCATATATCCTTAGTGAATTCTCAAGCACTTAGGAAATATGGCACAGGACTTTCTGCAGTCTGTGTGCAAGTGTATTCAAGGGCGGATGAAAGGATGTGGGAGGATCCTGGGTCATGAACATAGCTAAGGGATGGGCTTCCATAGAAAGAAGAGCAGTCCAGTGGTGCTGCAGAAAGCAGCCTTCTACTTATGCTTTCACAAAGAATTTGAAGAAATCCGGACCATAAATTTTTATATGCTGGGAAGGGATTCTGGGAAATTATCAGTCTATAGCTACCCTGTTCTTATATTCTTCCCTAGCTATCTTATTTTTAGCCCCATTGGAGACAGAAGGTCTTTCATTCTTCTGTTTATGTTCCTTGGCTGCAATGCGGCAGTGTGTATCCTCACTAAACCACCTTCACTTTTCTGTCACTGTAATGGGGGGAGAGGGAAGGAGGAGAGGAAGATATACCCACTTTCTTGCCAGCTTTCTGCTATAGCTGTCTCAGATCTGTGTGAGTGTATGGTAAGAGCAGCTTTTTCATAGTCTGTTGCTTGTGCTTTGATTCTAACTATAAATAAGAAATGCCCCAGTATCCATGAACGGTAAGTTCATAGAAGCTTCTTTTCTAAGTGACTTGCTAATTTCCAAACTGCAGAAAAACCAAGAGTTTCCTGCTAAAGTTTGGGTTCTCTTGCTCATCCCAAATTTTCTTTATGTTGTAAATACCCTGTTAGCCAGTTGTCAGGTGCAACTGCTCTGTGAGCCCCTTTTGACTGTTACTGCATGCCTATATATATGGTAGCTATCTCTTGTGTCCTTGCACTGTCTGTTGTATCCACATTATTTGAGACTGGGTATATTTTAGCAGCAGGCAACATAGGAATTTTTTACGGACATTTCAGAGAAGTAATAACTCAACGTCCCAAAGATCTTTTTTTCCTCTATAATACAATAAAGCATCCTACATTTTATTTAGCTGGAGTGTCATTGGATTCAGGTACATTTTTTCCCAGATTTCTTTGCCTCTTTTGTGAAGTTAGAAATAAAATTAACTGAAACAAATTCCATAAAACACAAATTGATATATTGTAGGCATGAATTACGTGGATAACTGTTCCACATTTTAAGCCTGTCACTCTAAAGACTTGAAAAATGTATGCATCTGAAAACAGGTAATTTGCATTGAGTCCCAACACAATGTGTTAGAGCAAAAACACACCTACTGTTAAACTGTAAAAGGCTGAATCACATCCTCCTATGTTTCTTACTGTTTATGGCTTTAAGCTGCTTAGATAACATTCACTAGGTATTTTTGGTGGCTTTTTAACCTTGGTGTGTTTTGGGGTTCCTTTGAATATTTTTTTTCCTTTTTTTCTTTTTCTTTCATTCCTCCAATGCAGAGGAATGTGAATAGTATCACATTTAATTTCACTAATACTTAAATTGTGGACATATTTCAGTAGAATTGGTGTAACTGCCGTAGTAACTATCAGTAATTACTGGAAATTGAACTAGCATCCTCGGAAGTAATATACATCAGTTCCAGTTTTGTCTGTTACATACCTTGCAATAAAGCACTGAATCCCCAAGCATGGTTGCTACAGTTTTGAAGAAGAAGGATGCTTCTGACTCTTGGAAGAAGGATGACTGTGAGTTTTGCACAGAATGCAGGGAGTTCGGCTTTGGCAAAGTGATAGCCTTGGGAATAAAAGGAGCTTTTAAAAGAAATGTATAAGGTTTTGGTTTAACTAGCTTGGCGTCAGCAGGATGTCCCTGTTATTTGTGATGCGACCATTGTTTTTCCCATCAGAAATAGGTTGCATTGTAACCATGCTCATCGGTTTTCATGTTCTTTCTCTAGGGCAACTTGAGAATGCACAGAGCAGGTACCCAGGAGTATATAATCTGTGCTCTGTCCGATTAGTGAGATGATTATGCCCTGAGGTTGTGGTTGATTGCCGTGTGGCTGAAGAGGCTGATGCTGAGGCTGGAGTGCTGAACCGCAGGAGGTTGTACCACATGGAGGAGGCTCTGCTGGTTCCATGGGTGAGTAGAAACTGATGCATACACAACTTCTTTCTGGGAACACGATGGGCTTTTAGCACACTTGTGCCTTGTCTGCTGTTTATGCACCACTGGTTCTCTTTGTGTCTCTGTTATCTTGAAGAACAATGTAGGCAAGGCACTGTAGAGTAACTGAGGGATTGCTATTCCTCATCTGTACATGAGTCTACTTACCTGGAGTAAAGAAGAGCCCACCACTAAATCGCTAATATTTAGGTCCTTCAAGGGCATGGACTCTGTGAAAAGTAAAACAGCTGACCAGAGGATAGACCATTACATAAAATAAATTAAATTAAAAAAAAAAAAAAAAGACTCAGAACAGTTTGGGTTGGAAGGAACCTCTAAACCCATATAGCTCCAAACCCCCTGTGATGGGCAGGGTCACCTTCTACTAGCCCAGGTTGCCCAAAGCCCCATCCAACCTGGCCTTGAACACTGCCAGGGAGGGGGCAGCCACAGCTTCTCTGGACACCCTGTGCCAATGCCTCTCTGCCCTCACATGGATGAATTTCTTCCTAATATCTAATCTAAATCTACCCTCCTTCAGCTTATAATGATTACCCCTTGTCCTACCCCTCCCTGCTCTTATAAACAGCCCCTCTCCAGCATTCCTGTAGGCCCACTTCAGTACTGGAAGGCTGCTCTAAGGCCTCCTTGGGGCCTTCTCTTCTCCAGGCTGAACAACCCCACCTCTTTCAGCCTGTCTTGACAAGAGAGGCGCTCCAGCCTTCTGATCATCATCATGGCCTTCTCTGGACTTGCTTCAACAGCTCCATGTCTTTCCTGTACTAAGGACCCCACAGCTGGATGAAGCACTGCAGATGGGGTCTCAAGAGAGCAGAGCAGAGGGGAAGAATCACCTCCCTTGATCTGCTGGCCAGGCTGCTTTTGATGTAGCCCAGGACCCGACTAGCTTTCTGGGCCGCAGCACACATTGCTGGTTCATGTTGAGGTTTACACCAATCAATACCCCCAAGCCCTTCTCCTCAGGGCTGCTCTCAATCCATTCTCCACCCAGCCTGTAGTTGTGCTTGGGATTGCCCTGACCCATGTGCAGGACCTTGCACTTAGCCTTGTTGAATTTCATGCAATTTGCACAGGCCCATCTCTCCAGCCTGTCAAGGTCTCTCTGGATGGCATCCCTTCCCTCCAGTGTGTTAATCACACCACAAAGCTTGGCAGCATTGGTACACTTGCTGAGGGTGCAGTGGGAACTGAATTGAGGATTCAGTAGACTTGAGTTTTGTGCGGAACAACAGGGTTTCTCTATCAGCTGATGTTGTTAGTCATAAGGGCAGACAAATCTTTTGTTTCAGTGACTATAAGAAACTAAAGGAGAAGTAAAGGAAGCAAATAAAAAAAAGTACATCCTTTAAAAGGAAAGCTGTTTATCCTTATGTATTTTTTCCTGCTTATTCATCTGTAGCTCTTCTTTTCTCCAAAATATATTGCACACGCACAGAACTAGCAGTCTTCGGCACAGCCTGGTTTAAAGTCTTCTCAGCAGAAAAGCAAAAAGTGAACTGCCAAGGGGAATGCTTTTTTTCCCAAACTTGAGGGAGGGGGACCTTTACAGTTACGATTTCTATGTGGCTAACTGTGACTTGCACTAAATAGCCTGTCAAACATAATAAATCAACAGGAAAAGAGTACAGCCACAGAAAAGTTAAAGTTGTATTGTCCATTAAAAAGAAGTCTGTATTTCAAAGCCCTGCTGATAGTGCCTGGCACAGCACAAAGACTTCCCTATTGTAGCTCAGCCTACTGATCTGACAATTGAACCTGCAGAAACAGCTATTTGTTGAAAGTGAAAAAAAAAAAAAAGTTGTGGATTTAAAAAATAAGTAAAAAACAACAAACCTCAAGCAATGACAGTAGCAAAGTCATACTGGTTAGCATCAGAGGAAACTGAAAACAAGCCAGAAAGGGCAAAGTAAAACTCTTTCTGTAACCAGGTCTCTTGTTTTCCATGTTCTGATGCCACAGTGATGTTTTTGGATCATAGAAAATGCTTCTCTTAGTACTAAATTTTGCAAAAGTATTTTGGTAGGGATTGCTAGAATCAAGATAAAAGAGTCTTTATGCATTCCTTTTTAAAAATCTATCAAGAAATTGAAAATAATGTTAAAAACTCCTTGAGGGTTTTTTGGGTTTTTTTAAACAAACGCTAGTTTTAAGAAAAGAAAACCAACCACCCAAACCCAACAAGAACTCTACAAAATATATAGCTGATTTTTTGGGGTTAGAGATGTAAGAGGCCAGCTACATCTTTTCATCAAGGTAAGCATATACAGAAATACTACAAGATCAATATGAATCTGCATTTTAGATGTCTTCCAGACAATAGTTATTAACAAGTCATAAGGAAATACCTCATTAAGCATATAACATATAAATTATGGGGTAATTTAAAAATATTTCAAACTCATTACAATAGAATGATTAAAAAGCAGTTTTATTTAATAACAACCTGTATTTATCCATGACATCAAACTAGAGTTTCATTCTGTTCACCTGAGCTCTAAAATGTGGCAACTTTGTACAGTTTCTTCAGCTTACATACCAGACCCTGGATCAGAAGAGGCTTCTTCCCTCTTTAGATGCCACTGAGGAGGAAAGTAAATCCTTACAAAGGCAGGCACACTGATCTGGCAGTGAGCTTGTGATCTGTATTGACGGGTTTCTGCAACTGCATGAAGGTATGGGAAAGCTTCTGGGGCTTTGTAGAAGTTTGTTTGTAGAAATCTCTAGCCAAGAGATGGCCCTCCTCTCATACTATTGAGAATCTGCAAGTTTTATTTTCCTTTCCATTTCAACTGAGAGCTTTTTCTTGCCAGAGTGGCCCAATTGTGTTCTTTGAATAGTGAAGAGCTGTCAGACTAAGGAGACGGTAACTCTTATACAAGCGGGCTCAGCATCAATCAGATAGTAACAGTTCCCAGATACAGAATTTGGAACAGGTCAAGAAAAGTAACTCTGAGCTTGTTCTTGAGGCTTCATGGAAATTGCCTGCATGAAATGGGCCACATTTATTCACACAAACACATATGCACACATAAACTCTTTTGGCTTCATGGGGACTGAGATATTTGTTAGCTTTGGCAAAGAAAGATAGAAATTATGTTGAATTGTGTTTATGTGGCAAGGTTTTGGCAATGGAGAGCTGTAGGCATGTCTCTCTGAGAAGAGGCTGGGGCTTCTCCCATGTCAGGCACAGACAATTCTAGCTAGGTCTGCAGTGAACCCACTGTAGGACACAGTTGAGCCCATCAGCGAAGCTGATGGCTGCTCTGTGAAAAGGGACACATAGGTGAGCCCACATTGGAGCAGATACTCCCCCAAAGGACCTACAGCCCATAAAAGGCTGATGTTGGTATGTGGACACTAAGTGAGAAGAAAGGAGCAGCAGAGAGAAACTGCTATGTCTTGACCCTGATCCTGTGCATCACCCAGTGCCTCACTGAAGGGGTGAGTATAACCTGTGGCAGCAGAAGGTTGGGTAGAGAGGAGTCTGGAGTAAAGTTGATACTGAAAAGGGAGTTGGAAAGGTGTTTCCTAAGTTTCTAAATGTTTCTTTATGTTGTTTCTATTTAACAATACCCAGAGCAATTCTAAAATCTTTATATTAATTGTCAATAAATTAAATTAAATCCCTCCAAACTGAGTCTGTTTTGCCCACAATAGCAACTTATCTCAACCCTTATCTCAACCCATTAATCTTCTTGTTCCTGTTTTTGCTATTTTCTCCTCCTGTTGGGATGTGTTGGGGTTGGAAGGGGACTGTGTGAGTCACTGGATGCTTGTTGTGAGCCGACTCACCACAGATATAGAGCTAATCATAGAACCATAGAATAGTTTGGGTTGGAAGGGACTTTAAAGATCCAAACCCCCCCTGCCACAGGCAGAGAAATGTATCGTTCATGGATAGTATCTTTATTTGTCTATTTCCCAAGTCTATGTGACTTTTCATTTGAGAAAAAAACCATTAGAATAATAAGAAAATATTCACCAACATCTCTAGTTAGAGTTCTCTCATTATTCCCCTTTAAAGATCCAAACAAATTTTAACAAATACACAAATTTTCACAAATACACAATTTTTCAGTGGCCATCTCTTGATAGCATGCACCCTGCCATTCAGCCTGGAGAAGAGAAAGGTTCTGAGGAGACCTTAAAGCAGCCTTGCAGTACCTGAAAGGCCCTACAGGAAAGCTAGAGAGGGACTGTTTACAAGGGCAGGGAGTGATAGGACAAGGGGCAATGGATTTAAAGTGAAGTAGGGGAGATTTAGATTAGATATTGGGAAGAAATTCTTTACTGTCAAGCTGGTGAGACACTGGCACAGGTTTCTCAGAGGGGCTGTGGCTGCTGCCTCCTTGGCAGTATTCAAGGCCGAGTTGGATGGGGTTTTGGACAACCTGGGCTAGTGGAGAATGTCCCTGCCAGAATAGATCAATGACTTGATGAAGTAATTTATAGTCACAAATAGAATTTTGTTCAAATGATGAGTAACGACCATGATACAATCTATCACTCTCCTGCACAAATCCAGTGATATGAATGTCACATAGAAATAAAAGGTGTGGAACAACAGATTGGAACCATATGTTCATTCAGATGCCTGTTCAAACTCTGCTTTGCAAGGAAAACTTGGAATATTTTGCAAGACTTAGTTGCAGAGACATTGAGACCACTGTTTGTCATGCTGACTAATATTTTCTTTTTTTCCTGTCTTCACCCACCTAATTGTTTCATCTGCTGTCTCGTGTCTGATACACAGACTGGAAACTCATTGCAGAAAGACTGTGGGTTTCATTCTGCATTCATACAATCCCTGGCACAAAGAAAGTCCTGCTAGACAACTGGTCTTAATGAGTACTGTGATAGTACTGACGATTGGATCAATTTTAGATGATCGATTTTTGATTATATTTTTTCTGCCTACTAATTTAGCTAAATATGCCAAATTTTATATTATTCTATAATGTCAAAAATTTTTACACATTAAAAAATAATATAGTTTATAACTTTGCAAAGCAGTGGACTTCAAATGATGAACATGAAAGGATGCTGATGGATTCTGAAGGTACACACTTGGTTAAGAAAACCCCCCTATATTAGAATCCAAGAAAAAAAAAAAGTTATAAAGACTTAAGTAGAGTCATAAAACACTTTGCCAGCATCCTTCCATCCTTCTAAGCATCTAGGCCTGCATCCAATAAAACTCATAACCATCTGTGTGGCTTCAGTCAACTGTTACACTACTGCAAGATGTGTACAAATCAGTCCATGAAGTTAAGCATGTGCTTAAGTGTTTTACTTGCAAGGTTACAGGGTCCTATTCAAATATGGAATGAAATCATATCACCCAGGTCCTGCAGAATGTGAGTCCAAGTCATTGCCTTCTGCTGGGTTGGAAGTCAGCTTTATTGCTGTGGTTGCCAGCATTCAGGAATGTATTTGTATGTTCTTCAATATAAGGGTGGTGGAGGCCCCATCCCTGGAGATATTCAAGGTCAGGTTTGATGGGGCTCTGAGCAACCTGATCTAGTGAAGATGTCCCTGCTTACTGCAGGGGGGGTGGACTAGATGACCTTGAACATTACACATTCTACAATTCTATGATTTGGTGTAAACCTCAGTGTAGAAGTAATTACTTAGCTGAAGACTGATGCCTCTCACTTTCCGAGCTCAGTTCTTGAGCTTTTTCTCCATGGATGGTCATGAAGTACATTTAGTCATATAATCATTCTTAGTAGCTTTCAAACTGCTGATCTTTGCAAGTCAGGTTATACCTGATTTCGAAAAGTAAAAAGCCATTGTTTTGCCTCAGGTCATTAGTGCTCTAATTGGCCATTACCTAACCAGAAACATATATATATTATTGCTCATTATAAATATCTCTCTCTTTTTTTTTCTTTTTAAGCCAACTGGAAATGAGAGAAAATCTAGCTAGATCACGTCCACTTTAGAATTTTTTTCTTTTTCTTTCCAAAAGCTTCAATTCCTAATTTGAAGGTGGATTTTCCTTCAGTACTTAAAATGCTGCTTATGTTTACGTTTGAATTGTTTGCACCAGGACAGTTGAGTTATCTTCACTACAAAAGGATTGGGAGTAGTTGTTCAGTTTGCTAGTTGTTGTGAGCAGTCAATCGTTAAAAATGTTCTGATAGCCAAACCCAAAACTCAGAGTCTGGAAACATTTGGATCTTGTCATCCTGTTAAAGGAGAAGGGTGTGTGTGTGTGAGAGAGATTGATGCCAATAAAAACAATGAATCTCTGGCAAGAGAGCTATTTGAAAAATAGTTTCCTTGGAAACTGCTTTATACTTCATACATGCTATCTTTGAGATAACAGTCTTTTCTTATCAAAACACCCACATAGCAGGAAGTACCTGTTTGTATTTTTCCCCTCTGTTTCAGGGAGAAAGAAAGGTTACAAAAAATCGATCAGTTCTGAATATTTTCCTTTTTTTCTTACTTGTTCCTTCCTAGCACAATTATTCTCCCTCCCAAAAGGAAATGTGTGAAGGTTTATGTATGTCAGTCCCACTGTTTAACTGATGGTAATGATGAGACTTAGCATTTAAAGGCTGAGAAGTGATTTACTGTCTCTGAAAATGCATTTCATGATTGGGAAATGCCACAGAACTTGTTTCCAGTCCTTGATAGAATCTTCTGCATTTAAAATGATGATTGATGTGATAATTATGTCCCAAAGGCTAATACAAGTTTTATTTTCTGGTGGTGGCAGTTGATACTAACTTTGTTTTCCTAAAGCTTGCTCATGCCTTTCCTTTCAACCCCAAGACATATACCTATGCAGTTTAATGAATTGTGAACCCTTAAAAACAAACAAACCCTCCCACCTTTCTACAGAAAATGGAAGCAGAAACATCTTCTGGATATTTTTTTTTCAATTTAGAGTCACCTGACTGCCTTTTTATATTTTGAACATGTTTTGAACATGTACTTGCTTTAGCAGTCTGGCATACAGCATTATTATTACGGCCTCACATTTTAACAGTAAACACAGCTTTCAGCCAAGCATTAAAATCTAGCTGCTGCCCCTACTTGCTACTACCTATGAAAACCCAAAGGACTCACACGAACTGTGATGAAGCGTGAATTCAAGAAGTGGCCTCAAGTGGAAGCTACTGCAGGTGCCTAGACTAGAAGCCAGCTCTACACCTGGGCTGGAATGCCTAGCAGCCTCCAATGCTTTGGGATGATTATAACCTGTGTACTTGTATATCAGTGGATCCGTCTCCATCTCCTTCTTCGCTTTCTCTTAGCAGTTTAAAAGTTTATGGTGGGATTCATCATTTTGTCTGAGATGTCTATGGTCCTTACACAGTAAACACAAGGTAATTCTCAACACCTTACAATATTTGTATAGAATAGTCTTCATAAGTACCTCTCAGACATGACTGTGTCTTCCCATTGACTGAGGCAGGAGGCTCGATGACTAGTTGAACTGGGTGTGGAAGTTTAACGCCTGATGTATGTATGTTGTGGAGGACAACATGGTCCAGGGAAAATGGCACTGGCCTCACACTCCTTGCAGAGGCCCTGCTTTCAGAAAAATAAATTAACCTAAAAAAAAAATAAAACCCCCACGAAACAAAAGAATTAAACAGTACTCCTTAACAATATGTCTCAAAATCAAATATGGAATCCAAATATTCAGTTTTAAAATTGCAGCTCTAGAACAGAATTCTGATTTGATTTAATGATGGTGTCTGGTTAGCCAGGATGTTCTCTATCTTCTACTCACAATAATTCCTGAATATTTATTTATTTTTTGAAATTATTCTGTGTGTCTGTGAAAGAGAAAGTTTCTAAATGAATGAAAATTGAGCTAGTTAATATGTAAACCAAATGATGATTTACTGCTTTTGAAACAGGTGGGGTTTTTTAGTACTGCTTTTTTGGCTGGTGATCCATGGAATGCTAAGTATAAAATAATGTAACCAACTATAATTATAGAAGTACAGCTGTATTGCAGACTTTTTGGGGAAAAAAAAATTGCTTACTTATATGTCAGTGGGTAAGCATCTCTAGTCTTGCTGAGAAATAAAAATGACGGTATTTGGCTTAATCGGTCTTTATCAGTGATTTCTGTTTACAACTCTCAAATTTTAGATGGTGAGTTTTCTCCCTTTAATTTTTGTTTCCTTAGTGTCATTTCAGATAGGAAGTTAAAAAAAAACAAAGAAAGAAAAACAACACCTTGGTGAAACTCTGAGTTGTGTAGATATGAAAGACTGCTTGGTGGCCTAATATTGTTGTCTAAAAATTCAGAGAAACTTGCTAGTACTGGAAAAATTGATTATGCAAATACCAGTGACTCATGCTGACCCACCTTTTCTTTGGCTTTACAGCTTTGCAGCTGCTTGCTTTTGCCTTGGTAAAGATAATCAATTAGTTCAGTCTGGATTATAGGGTTTTAACACAAGCAATTTCACTGGATGTGAAGTCTGTTGACTTAACTATAGACTTGATAGAGGTTGTAGGGAAAGTTGTACAAAATGGAGTTTGCCAGAGCAAGTCCAAGCATGCAGTCATTTTTGGAAACAGTGCTCTCTTTCTTTTTATCTCAGAGTCTGTAATTCTTAGTGATACAAGTTAGCATCAACTGCCTTTGCATGCTTTGCTAATCTGGGATATGGCTCATTAGAATTGTGATCCTCTATCTGCTAGAGTCAGTGGAAGATTTTTCCAATTAGGTCTTCAAGAACAGCATCAAGGCTTAACCAAAACACTGTGCTCTCCCAGTTAATCTTATGTATTATCTCTTGGGTAAAACATAGCTGTTTTTAATTTCTTTTAATGATTAAAAGATTACTGGGGTTTTTTTTTTGTTTTGGTTTGGTTTGGTTTTTTTCCTGACTGAAAGCAGGGACCTTGCAGAAGAGCCTGATTTAAAGACTTCAGCCTAACCTGGGATCCTCATCCCCCTCTGCAGTCGCTGCAGAAGGAGAGCCACAGCCACCTTCATAGTATATTTTGCATCTTAGGTTCAAAGGACTGTCTGGAGATGTTCTCTTTTCACTGACCATAATGTAAAAATATACTCAGTGCTTGGGATTTGGATCTTACATGCGTTATTTAAATGTTACTATTGCCATATTATGACTGTCAAATATGGAACTAATGTTTCTCTCTACCGATTTGGAAAAAGCTGTTTAAGGTTTTATGCTCTACTGCTGCACCCTATGTAAGCCACTGAACTCTCAGCCTATGTTATTTGGTAAATCTAATTTCCTTCACTTCAGTAAGGATATATGGGAGGACCAGGAAATTTTTTCTTTGCTTTTGTTGTTAGAAACATTCCAGATTTAACATTCCTCATGATTATTTTGAAAAACTTTTACGTGCAGCCTTATGTTCCTTTGGCTTCAGCATGACACAAGTTCAAACTTTAAGTATTGAAATATGATACTGAATATGGCCTGAACTTCTTCATTTATGTGTTTAAGTAGAGTTAAAAAGCTTTAAGAATGGTAGTAGTCACAAAGAGTCAAGAATTAAAATGTTTTGTGAAACATATGAGCATTTTGACCTGTTTTCAGTCTTTGTAGAATGAAATAAAAATCTTAAAATATAGCCATAAAAAGGAAGGAAATTAACTCCCATGCTTGGACCCTGGTGAGTGCGTCTGTACTGCCTAATTTTTTCCTGCTGCCCTGTTAGTTACTGAACTGTTTATGCAAATTGAGAGTGCTCCAGCCAGGGAATGTGCGAAGAGCTGCCTTTATAGCTTGGAGATTAAGGCACTCATCTGAGCTGTGGGTAATCCTCTTTCAGGTTCCTGCTGTCAGCAGGAGTAGTTTGTGTTCCCTCCTCATTTTGACCATAAATTTCATCTTTCGTCTTAGGTTTTTTGTTCCTAAGGAACTGTTGGGTTTTTTGGTTGGGTTTTTTTGGGGGAAGGTGGGGAGTAGGGGAGTGGAAAGGGAGAGTATCTTGGTTAATTGTCGTTTTGTACCGGAAAAAAATGCAAGATAGTAGTTAAGAGTAGCAACAGAACTGCCTTGATAATGTAAGCTTCCTTTATTATTCTGGAAATTCTGATCTTCCCTGGGTGGAGTGCTGTATGTATTTTGACAAAGGTATCATTTCACCGAGTAGTTGGAGTATTAAATCCTCATAGCCCTTAGCACAGAAGTTTTTTTTAAAAAAAAAAAAATAAAAAGAAAAAAGAACAGAAAAAAGAGACATAGTGACAACTGGCAAATGCCTAGCACAGCTGCATTATTGCCTATAAAATTGGGAATGTAACAAACTCATATCCAGGGTAAATGAGCTAGATAAACCCATAGAGTATGCCCTCCAAAAATTATTTTAACTCATCATCAATAATGAGAAAAGTGTCTAAATACCTTAAAGGGACATCTGAAATTTATGTGGCTTGACACTTAAAAAATTCGGAAACATCCAAAGTAGTGTGAAAACAACAGGTCTGGGGGTTAACAAAAATGCACAGCAATCTGCAGTGTAATTCTCAGTCAGCCAAGATTTATTTCAAAAGGAAAACTTCAAATAAAATGCCAATTTAAGGAAGGCAACGATTTCATTTTAGAATATAAACAAAACCTACAACCAGGGGAAAAAAAAGGCATGAGGAAAGGAAAATTGCATTGTGTTAGTGGCTTAAAATGTCAGCTTCTGCTCTGTCAGCTCCTGATCATAGTTCAAGATTCGATAGCACAAAAATGTGCTTTGCAGCCTGCAGTGGTTAAGACTTTTACTGTATGTTGTATTTGTATAGGCTATAACAATTTAATTTGAATTTGTTTCCAAGGAGCTATTTCTTTGTCACTTTATTACTCTTTTATTTGATACTTCTTTGGAAACTTAATATTTTAATTAATGGCTTCATCCTGAAAGATACCAAATGTTCTGGTTTCTTTCCAAGGAAGAACTTTTTAACATGCTTTAGCGTTGTATGCATTAATTCTCAGGATAAAGATGTAGAGGATATATATCTTCAGGTGTATGGTTCTGCCATGTTCTGCTGCTTCTTTTTTAACAAATCTTCTGCTCTCAATTTCAGTTTTGTCTCTTGTACATTTTGTTTCTGGGCATCTGGCAGCAGCAATGATGTTTGTTCAGGAGAGTCAACCTAAGCAGATAGTCGAAGACAGCTATGTTTTTGATGCTATTTATGGATATATAGGTTCTGTGCAGTCAAAAGAGATCTTTAAGTTTTTGTCTCAGAACTGTTCTTCTCCATCTTCTGTTTTGACATAACAGGACTACATCATCACATTGCCTATCACTCATGTGTGTAACTTGGGCAGTAGTTTTACCTTGAATGTCTCTAAGCTCTTCCAACTAGGATATAGCGACATCTTTCAGATTATTTCGTCCATGGCCTTCAATCACATGACTAAAACTGTCTTACAGGCACTTGTGCATTAATTACAGTGGGATGTTTCCCAGACCTGAAGTGCACTTCATTTATCTCTCTTCTCCCAAAATTGCCTGCTTTCCCTGCAGCACACTGTAATTCTCCTGACCAGATCAAATGGCAACTGCGAACAAAGACTAGAGGAAATGTTTTCAGTATTTAAAGTTGGAGCAGACAACTATTAGACAACTATTTCTAATCTTTTTTGTTTTAGCTTGAGTTAAACAAAATGTAAAGATAGATGCGACCAGTTTCACTGCTGCATATGTAAACTTATAATAAGTTGATTTATAGTGACAGTTCCATGGGTACTAGTGTTTCACCTAAGTCACACACTATATATGTTGTTTTCTTATTTTCTGTGCATGAGATATGCTTGAGCCTGTAAAAAGTATACTACAAGACAAGACATCTGCCACCTACAAAGTAAGGGGCTGTTCTGCTGACTGTCATTCTCTACCAACAATCTTCCATTTCACGTATTTTAAGAGAAGCCCAGTCTTCAGTACTTCTATGGCTGTGTTGCTCTTTAATTTTCATCTACCTCAGAACACTGACCCTTGGTTTGTACTCAAACTATTCATAATTTTTTTTCTTCTCTCACCTCTGGACAGCTTGAATATAGTGCCTATTACTATCATGTGAATTTTCTCTTTTCCACTTCCATTGTAAACTCTCTTCACATAACTAAGTGTGACATTTCTGACATTTCTGTGACATCGGTGACATTTCTAATGACTTCTTCCTGCCTGCATCAAAGAGCATAGTCCAATTTCGTGGCCGGTGACCTATCAGATGCTTTAACACCCCTGATCATTATTGCAGTCTTGATTTAATTGATTTTCTTGATTGCAGTCTGTTTTGTCAGCTTTTGCAACATTATCACCTCCAATTTCCCTTATTATTGCTTGAAATGACCATCAGGGTGTCCTCCAATAATGTAATGCCGTCCTTCTCAATTGCATTCAGAATGTTAATGGACAGTCTTTTTGATATCACAGAAGACTTGAGCTTTTTGGAAAATGGTGTCAACTTCTTACATAGGCAACTGCAACTTGAAACCACACAAATTCCATAATTTTCTAATATTTTGGCAAAATGTTTTTCAAAATGTCATTTACATTCTTAGTTTTGTTAAATACAAATGAGAAAAGAACAAGCATTCCTTTTAAGCTTTCTACCTCCTCGGTCTTGGAGAGACGAAAAATGAGGATGAGGAGGGAAAATCTCATTCAGTTAAACTCCAAATCAGAATTCTTTTTATTTTAAATCTTCAACAGTGTCAAAACCACCACAAAATTCTCCTACAGGAGTTAATGTACTCAGACCTTCTATAAACTCCACAACAAGGAGACAAACTGAGCGAACAAAATGGCAGGTGCTATCCCCTTCTCTTTTGCTTGTAATACATTTGTAAGACATTGTCCTCTCTGAGCAATAATATCTGCTTCTCTTTTCTCCTCCTAGATATCCTGTTCAGATCTTTCATATTAGTTTTTCTTTTCTCCTCATAACCTTGCTTGCATTCTTTCCTCTTTGAGTAGAGTTAACTCTTCCACATATTTAGCATCTAATATACCTTTTCTCCTATCTGCCCTGAGAAGTCAGTTGCTGTGTTAGACCTCTTTAAAGAATGTCTACCAAAGTAAAAGAGATCAGGCTGTTGCTTCTTTAGATGACCATTTTTCAGATGTTACTAGGTTCTCATTCCTAACAGGCACGTGTCATTTACCTTGCTAACCTAGAGACTGGTCCGGTGATGGAGAGGGATTGAGATGAATTCTCCTGCTGTACTGAGTCCTGGTAACCTCACTTTCCATGAGGCAGTGCAGTATAGCTGACAGGGAAACACTGCACAGCCAAAGAAGCATGACGACAATAAGCCTTTTTTAAAGTAGGGAACTGTAATTAATTATATTGCACTTCTGTGAATAGTCCTTCACTGTAAAAAGCTGTTTTCCACCACTGGTGAACTTTATGGAATATCTTTTGTAAAGTAGAGTGATTCCTTTTTGCTTATGGCAAAAGAAAAATGCAGAAAAGGAACAGCTAGGATTTCAGCTGTATTCATCTGGATATTTTTAAAAACTCTTTCCATGTGTGCCAGATTTCATACATTTTAGGCACTTTTCAGAGTTCTGAGGGCCAGTTGGCTTAAGTGGATTTACACAAATCTCTGGGAACCACACTGCTTTTATCTCTAGCCAATATTAAAAAAATCAGTGGTTGCTTTCGAAAATTTACAATTATGTCCCCTGTCTCCGAAGCCCAGGGTAGTGCTAGCTCTGCAATCCTCCTCCATCACTCTCATTTCAGTGCTCCCATTGCCTTCACAGCAGCCTGGCTTTTTCTTTTGCTCCCTTTTCATGCTAGAAAGTGTATTAATAAAGCGTGGTGGTTGTTATTGCTGTTTTCTGCATATGCAAGGTTATTACCCTGACCTCCAGGAGGAGAAGACTCCAGAAATGCTTTATTCAGACCCATGCATATTCAACACAATACATACTCATGAAGGAAATAGATTAAATAATGCTTTAGAAAGTGCAGGCATTCTACGTA
>VZTU01019254.1:9384-30210 GCA_013400835.1 Zapornia atra | reverse complement strand
GGAAAAGGAAAAAAAAAAACCCCAAGAACCAAAACCTCACGGGTTGGGATAAGGAGAGTTTACTGAGATAGCAGAAAATATAGATATTATAATAATACAGGTCTTTATAGCAAAATTCACAAAACCGGTGATCCACGATGCAGTTTCTCACCGAACCGGACAACTCAGGCCGTGCAGCCCAGAGCCGTCCCCAAAGCCCCGCATCCTGGAGCTGCCTGCCCCCACCAGGTGCCGTTTTATGCTGAGCATGACGTAATTGGCATGGAACACCCCCCTTGGCCAGTTTGGGTCACCTGTCCTGGCTGTGTCCCCTCCCTTCTCGTTAGCAGGGAAATATGAACAACTGAAAAGTCCTTCATTGCTTGGCAACAGCTAGAAACATCGGTGTGTTATCAGCACTGCATCCTGACTCCCAAACACAGCATTCCATCCCCTACTAGAAAAGCAATTAACTCTATCCTAGCCGAAACCAGGACACTTATTCACTGGAAACATGTAAGGTGAAAAAAACCTGAGCTGTTTGCTCAACGTACATCACAATGCTGTAAGAATCAAGTACTGGCTGAGAGACGCAGGGCTGTGCTCCCGCTATATGTCCATGTACATGGGTTATTAGTTACTTGCATAACTTTGAGCACTTACTTGATGTCCCTAATTTAATCATTCTTGATAATTGATGCACCAATACTGTGATGATATCTGTAGTGCATCTTCCAAATGCCCAAATCACTACTTTTTCCTTTTTAAAAAATTTATTACTGTAATGTATATTGAGGAGGATTAGACTCCTAACAAAAAACTTAAAGTGCCTTAAATAAGGTGACATGATTTTGATCTTTTAATCAACTTGATGTTTTCTTTCTGTCCTCCCTCCCTCCCTTCTTCCCTCCTTTCCTCCCTTTCCACATGATGAAGAAATTTAAATGCATTTATTTTGCTGGTGCAGTTCAAGCTTCAAACTGCCCATCATTACAATGGGCCCCAAAAGTCAGCATAAATAATGCACAGATTTAGGAACATTATTACTTAAAAATCCACACTGTATGCTGTAGGCAAATGTAATTAAGGAGATAGTTAAGAATCAAACTCATTAGAAGGTGAATGTGGAAATAGAGAAAGTGTATATTACAGTATATAGTGACTTTCATATCCGTGGTGGCATGATGTTTGCTTTTCAGTTCCTTTAGAGAAGTGAAAATCTATTGGAAGATTAAACCTTTCAGGGCTGCTTAGGGTATATAAAAGCTTTTTAGATACAGAATAGAAAATGGCAACCTGCCTTGAGGAAAAATCTGGACTCTTATCTAGATTCTCTTTCCCTTCTGCTACCTAGCATTATTTAATCTTGAATGGGGAAAAATGTAGCTATAGTACACAAAAATGTACATGTTTGAAGTTCTAGAAAGATAAAGCAAAGTCTGTAACACATAATACAAAAAAGTACAGAAATAAAAAAATGTACAAAAGTATAAATCATGCAAATAAGGAATGAACATGGTTATTTCAGGAAACACAAGCAAGTCATAAACATTAAAAAAAAAAGAAAGAAAAAGAGCTCTGTTAACTGACAGGTAGCTGTAGGCCAAATAGTCTTAGGGCAAGTTTTAATTATGAAAACCTTCATAGATATCTATAAACGGCCCTTGGTGCTGGAAAATATCCAACCAAAGTTTGAACCAAGGTGGAAATAAATGAATTAATAATTAAAAGCAAAGTTATGAAAACGACACTAATACTGTAAATTCAAGAATGATGAAGTTCGAAGTAGCAGAATTAAAGTGGCCATGTAATCATTTGGATTTCCCTTTATTATAAGTATTGTGAAGGCATATTGCCATTGACACTTCTGTCTAAAGCACAAATCAGTGGAGGTAAGGAGAGACATGAATAAATCTGAGACACCTATGAGATGATTTTGCATGACTTCAGTTTTATGTGGTGCTTGCTATGTTCAAAGCAGAGCTCTTGTGAGAGCTAATGAGCTTCATTTGCTGCTGTGGGTGAGATCTTGAAATAATGAGGAATATAGAATGACCTCTTTGGGGAAGTATGATGTTAGTGACTTGTCTAGCATCAAATCTGGTGAGAGAGGCAAGTACCTGTTTCAGCCTTTCTTTTACCAGGACAACATTCATGTACTAACAACCTTCTATCAAAGCTCACTCTGTGTGTATCTCTCTCTCATTGTGAGTCTCATCTAAGCTATCTTGTGGAGAGATAGGTATTTCAGAAGTAGTAGCCACCTACACTTGTCCTTACAAAGGTGCAGTGAGGAATTCTGCAGCCCTGGAAAGCTGCAAGCTCAAACAAGTGTTATTTCTTCTGCTTGTTCCCTTATACCTTCAGTCTGGGTTTACCTACAGGTTCTGATATATTGCTTCCAGTGAATCATTAGTTCCAGTCCTGTCTCTTTCTGGCCCCAGGATGCCATCCAATCCATCCGAACTCCAGTCCAGGGGATGATGGCTCAGATAAGAGAATGGCATGCACCAGCCTTTGCCCAGAACAGTCAGAGTTCCCTGATTCTAGTCTTTCTGCTTCAAACCCACTACCCTCTATCAGGCCAGTTTAGTGCCTGTTCTTCCAGGCACTTCATCTCACCTGAATTTCTCCGAACTTCTAAGCTTCATTTTTTTTTCTCTCTTAATCTGACTTTTCCATTCCTGACTGTCTCCAACATTATTATCCAATTGATCTGTTTATACTATGACTTCCCAATCAAGCCCAGTTCTTCCTCTATTCTTTCTCCTTTTTTTTTTTTCAGAGTTGCAGTTTTCTGCTGCAAGCTAACATTGTTTAGATCTTCCTTTCCTGAACTGTACTCCTGGATTTCCAGTACCCTTACAATCTATTGTAACTACAAACCTACAATTTCTGCCTTATTCTATCTCTATTCAAATACAGCCTATTTAGACAGATTTTAAGTCTTGCAAGTAGGACAGAAATCATTACACAGAAGCTAGTTGAGGTTATTTGAGAATCTGGGGATATTATGAGGAAATTGCTAGTGGTATCTGCTATGGAGTTCTCCTGCCATATCCACCTGTCAGACCTTCTTTTCTGTAGTTTACAACTTCGCAACACTTTAAAGTTAGAGATGAAAATACATGCTCAGGCCATATTTAGCTAGTTTCATGCAGAAGAATATAATTATTTCCAGGAAAACACAGCAGTTGTTCACATTGAAAAAAAAAAAAAAGCAGTGTTGAGAAGACAATTAATTTTCATGAAGCCTTCACCTACTGTTGATATGACCACCAAGGCAAAATCCACAAGGAAATTAATTATTCTTTCTTTGGAGAAGGTTATATCTGTGGCAGAGGTTCTATCCAAAACCAAGTGTGATCAGGTAATTAAAAGCTTTCTCATAATGCAGGTGCAAAGGGCAGAATTAGGGTTGCACCAGCAATTGTAGTCTAAACTTAATTCTCTGCATTTGTCTTTATGACTTAACGCTCTTTTAGGATCACGGCATGTCTGCTGTGTGAAGCAGTAGGCTTAAGAAACATATATGCATAATGTTTATCCTCTACATTTCCTAATTCATATTATCTGATATATCATCTCTGTCCTAACACAGTAGAAACTAGAGTCAGGGAGGAAATTTTCAGATTTTGCATTTAATATGCCTTTAAAATAGCATTCAGTGCTTTTACTTTTTAAAAATTATATTAGCTGAGGTTATTTTACCCTCCATATTCTTATTATCTGTGTTATTAAAATATTTCTTCCCTAAAGAAACATGTATGATGCAATTATGGACCATTGATAAAAAACCCTCCCTCTTTCACAGTTTGTTATGAATAGATCAAATTCTGATCTTGAATTGATTTTTCACTGTAGTGAAATCATTGACAATAAAGCTGACGTTTGACTTGCAGGAAGGTGGAATGTATTCAGCACTTAAATATGATATACTGCTTGAATTAATAAGTTCCCTTTTAAAAAGAGCACAGTTCTTCATAAGCGCATTAACATTCACAAATACCACCCTAAGCTTTAATTTCATGATTATGTGGACATTTACATAGGGCTGTATCAATTAGCTTCAGAGGTGAGCTGGAGCTCTTTAGTGTTATGGTCTCCCCTTTTTTTTGAGTTACCTCTCTAATAGCCGTCACTATTTTTAGATATATTATCCCGGATGATTTACCAGAGATTAAATAGAATTATGCACCCAAGCCCTATTAAAGCTCAGAAAGAGTTAAGTAGCTAATTCTCTAGGAATTTTAAAGGCCTGGTAATAACTTTTGGGTCAAAAATTAATTTTTATTTCCACTCCTTTTTTTTTCTCTTCTATTTGTTTTTCTAGTTTATTTCCAGCTTCAGGAAAAATGAGCTTGAGTATGTTATGCTTTGTCTCAGCTGCAAAGATAATGAACTCTAGAAGAATCCAAGGGTGTGGGCTCACTGTCTATGGATTTCTCTGTTAGTTTTATGAGGCACACTGTGCTTTAGATTATATCATTAACATCTCTCATCAATTTGTTCTCTTGTCATCTCTGTAGGCGGCACGTTCAGCAGAGTACTTGGTTTTGCTTATATAATTTGCCTGTATTTACACATACATATGCTATATGTTCTCTATAAATACATAAATACATGTTCTGTGTTGTGAATATGTTATTTATGGGTATTTTAATTGGGTATGTATTATATATTAAAATATAATAACATATCTGCATTATACATCTTATTACCTATGTAGAAGGAAACATTTAACAGACAAAATTACTTTGCTGTATCTCTAGTTTACATCGGAGGCAGTAGGTCTCTGGAAATAGGCCCTGCAAATGCACTGCAGTTTGAGGTTGTTCCTTGCTTACTGTGGGCCTGACCACACACCAGTGTTGAAAGTTCTCGTGTGAGAACAGTCCTTAATGGCTGTAGGTAGTTCCATCAAAATTGGATCAGATTTTAGAAGCCTGACAACATCTTATAGATAATTTTAGAAGCATTCAGTATTATCAGTGATATTGCTCTGGGAGAAAATGAGAATTCCCAGTGCCATGGGATCATGAACTCCAGCTTTATGGTACCTGCAGTTGTGTTGCTGGCGCATCTTTGGTGGCAGACTATTTTTTTGTCTGTAAAAGATATGTAAAGCAATTCTCACTCTCTGAAGTTAGATCCTGTCCCAAATTAAAAGTAATAGTATATTTAAGGTGCATTGTAAACGTTCCATCTTGCATATGTGTCCTGATGCATATTATCAGTTAAGGTGTTTGCTGAGCTTTGATGCTTGTGCTGGGTTGACCTGGAGGCCAGGTAACCACCAAAGCCACTCTATCACTTCTTCTCCTCAACTGGATAGAGGAGAGGAAATATAATAGGCCCATTGTTCAACCTAAGGACAGAAAAATATTATTCATTAATTACTGTCACAGGCAAAACAGACTCAACTGAGAACATATTAATCTAATTCATTACCTAGCAAAACAGTATAGCAATGAGAAATAAAACCAAATCTTAAAACCACATTCAACCTCCCTTCTCCCTTCTTCCTGGGCTTAACTTCACTCCTGATTTTCTCTACCTCCTCCCCCTGAGTGCCAGAGGGACAGGGAATGGGGATTGCAGTCAGTTCATCACATGTCATCTCTGCCACTTCTTTCTCCTCAATGGGAGGACTTCTCACACTCTTCCCCTGCTCCACCGTGGGGTTTCTCTCACAGGCTACAGTCCTCCAATTTCTCCAAGGTCATTCCTTCCCACAGGTTATAGTTCTTCAAAAACTACTCCAGTGTGGGTCTCTTCCATGGGGTACAGATCTTCAGGTCCAGACTTCTTGCCTCTGGGTGCCCCACATGGTTACAAGTTTTGCCAGCAAGTCTGCTCTGGCACGGGCTTCTCTCTCCACAGGCTGCAGGTCCTGCCAGGAGTCTGCTCCAGCAAGGGCTTCCCCTGGGGTCATAGTCTCCTTCAGATGTCTCCACGTGTTCTGGTATGGGGTCTTTCATGGGCTGCAGGTAGATTCTGCTCCACTGTTATACTTCATGGGCTGCAGGGGGACAGCCTGCCTCACCCCTTCTCTGTGGGCTGCAAGGGAATCCTGGAGCACCTCCTCCCCTCCTTCTTCACTGACCTTGGTTTCTGCAGAGCTGTTTCTCACATCTCACTCTCCTGTCCCCAAAAAGCTGCTACTAGTGGTTGTATTTTTCCTTCTTAACTATGTCATCACACAGGTGCTACCACCATCACTGATGGTTTTGGACTTGGGTGGTGAGAGGTCTTTTTTGGAGCCATCTGGCATTGGCTCTGTCACACATGGGCGAGGCTTCTTCCAACATCTCACTGAAGCCACCCATGTAGTCCCCCTGCTACCAAAACCTTGCTATGAAAATGCAAAACAACACTAATGCTAGCAGTGCTCTTGGGATGCTTACAGAAAAACATGTAAATATTCTTCCCAAACCACTGGGTAGGATGCATTTATATTCAGAGAGATGTAGAGAACAAATATTATGCAGACACATGAAGCCCCAAATGATGTTTGTCCTGGAGATCAGCAAGCCCTTAAGTCACTGTGAATTACAGTCTTTAAGTACTGGCACAGTGGTAGCCAAAACCCATGCCTCAATTCCAGCCATGTAGCGCAGATTGAGCCATTGGCATCTTCTTAGCAACACAGATCATACACAAAGGGTAGTGTGTGTTTGAAACAAAGGGCAAAAGAAAAGGTGCGGTGAACAGTTTGACAAAGTGTCTGCTGTACGGACAGATAGGAGTTCAGGCACAGAGGGCAGAGCTCTTCCTCAAATGTGAGGAGAGGCTGAATAACAAAAGGGAGAACACAACTTCTCAGATTCATTTTAGCTTTAAAAACAGTTTTCTCCGGCTGTTGAATTGCATTCTAGGAAGAAGGTAAGCCTTCATAAAGTGTGTTCATAGAACTTTACAAGATTCATATCTGAATGCAGGTTCTAGAACTAATAATACCAGTCCTGTCAGGGAATGGATCTCTGTCACACGGTCTGCGACTTGTCCAAAAATAAAATTAATGCAAATATGAGGAATGACTAATTATCACTTGCACAATAATGTCTAGTAATGATTTGAAAAAAATACCTGTTTCTAATCATAATCTTATGACAAACTTCAGATTTAAAAGAGTACCTTTAAATGTAATTGACTAAATTCAGATAATGAAAACCTACATTAAATGATCTTATAAGCTGTTCACAGACATTCCATGAATAGAAACAGAATTTTAAATTAGATCAGTAAATGATGTGTTGTAAATTATTTGTTCAGCTATATTTATTATTCATCCAGTACGACTCACTATTAAAGTTGTCAATTTTTTTCTTTTTTAATTTAGGAAGATTATTTTGCTGCCTTAATGATGCCCTGTAGCAATTTTGATTATATTTTAAAAATAATATGATTAATATTTTTTCTGGAAAATTTGCAAAGCCAATAAATCAGCCTTTCTCTTCCTCTTACCATGTCAACCAACATGATCTATTTGATTTGAAATTAACATGTAAGTTAGCAGGTAAGATAATTTGCAAAGTTTGAGTAATAATAACAACAATGGAATCTAATTAATTCATGCACATGGACAGCATCCAGGTTTAAATGCTAAGGATTTTTGTTGCCAGACAGATTTGTTCCTTAGTCACTCATGATTGCTTTTTGGAATTGTTTTCAAACGTTTCTCTCGTAGTTTGTTCCTGATTTTGAGGTAAGTGTAATCAGTGTTACTATTACCCAGAGTGGACTCCAGGCATTCATTGGCCTTCCTATTGGCAGATTTTGGCACCCAAATGAAACTCAGTTTTGTGTGCTAAAATTGGCCTGTATGGAAATCATTATAAACCTCTGGCATTTTGACCAAATATGAGTTTATCGTGAATGGCATCTAGAGTTCATGATCTGCTAGAGTGGAAAGTCTGAGGAATGTTGGTCAGCCTCTGAGCTTAAACTGGAATCTGGTTTTGGCAGTCCTGTAGTTTTTAATCATACCATTGAATGTGTCTGCTCATCAGGCTAATTTTATTACTTATCTAGTAGTCCATATCATTACAATGTTTTATGAGCTAATACATTTTTTCCTGGTTTTATTAGGTCAAATACAGGCACACCACTTTCTCTGCAGATTTTTTAAAAATTAACTTTTTGATGGGTTGTAAAGGTCAAGAATAAATAAAAAAAAGTACCACTGTTATTATCTTTTCCACTTTATATCGCATACATTACATTTAAAAGTGCTATTGCTTTTCTCAGAATAGATGTTTTAACATCATCACCTTTTCAAGCTTTTCCTTTTAATCCCATTAGAATCTGAGAAATGCTAATTCCGTCCCCACCCAGAAATTACAGACAGGTCTCAGACAGTTGCAGAAGATGCATAAATTTCGTCTTTAGAATAAAGTAATTGTCCTAGGCCTCCATTAAGGAGGACAGAAGAGAGCTCTGTGTGTGTTGCATAGACTTTATTTTTTTACAGTTATTGAATGAACCTTCATGAAAGAACTTGCAAAAATGGTATTAGTAAGTTTGTCCATGACTGTGGTGTGTGGCTCCTACCCAAGATTCTCCTGAGGAGAAAATGGAAGGGAATGCCGGTGGGTTTGGTTTTTGTTGTGGGGTGTCAGTGTGTGTGTGCGTGCGCGCGCGTGTGCATTTCTGAAAGATAAGGGCTGCAGTGTCCACAGTCTGCCTCATGTCAACAACGTGCTAGTGGGGTTGTAAGAGGAGTTTGTCTACACCTCTTAAATATGGTCTTTGAATCATGATGCTGATTGTTGTGTTTTGGGGTTTTTTGTTGGGTTTTTTTTTTAAGAAATGGATCAGATTTATCAATAGCAGGTGTACTTTGACATATCTGAGCTAAATTAACCCAGTAGTTCCTTGGCAAATGGCCAAATTCTGTTAATCCATGAGATGTAAGAGGATGTCTTTGTTGTATAACAAAGAGAAAAGAAGAGGATCACAGGAGAGGTATAAAATCTAGAAATCTGCAGAAGCAGCTGTTTCCTGGTTTCCTGCATTCATAATTATTGTTAATGTAGGTGTTCTTTCTTTATTCATACATATATTTGGTCCAGTTTTTGAAACCCATTTTGTTCTTGACTAAGAAGTATATAATGATAATTCATAGAGTAACCTAAAGTAGCACAAAATAATTTCCCTTTATACATTCTAACTTTTCTGGCTTTCAGTTTTGTTGAATATTCCTATGACCTTGCACTGAAGAAATGCAGAATGAAAGCACCTAATTTATCTCCACTATACTATAATTTATTTTGTATACTTTCATCAAGTCTTGTCTTCTAAATTTACAGTGCAGATCTTTTAATTTCTGTCATATGGAAGTTCTTTCATGTCCCTAATAATTTTTATGCCTGCCTCTGAATCCATTTTATTTCTTGCTTTTCTTTTTGAAATAAATTATGCTTTTAATAATGCTTGGGATATGCAAAAATCTCACCAAGCTTTAAATTATAAACTATCACGTAATGATATTTTCAAAATTTTCTTTGGAGACTTACAAGAACACTGTACTTCTTTTTCAGCTTTATGTCTGATTTGCTTCTAGTTATTTCTTATTACTAGTCTTACTCTGAATTTAAAAATTGAGAAAAAAAAAAGGCCCTGGAAAACTTGAAAAGGTCTTCAGTTTTAAATACCTTGCACATGAATGGGTCATATGGAAATGTTAAAGTGTGTTTCCATGTCTGGTTTGTGTGTTTTGTTTTGTTTTTAAAATCAAATGCTAATATTATTATATTATTCCTATTTAAGTAGAATAGCTGATTGTTGTGGCTTATACTTGTATATTTTCAGATGCTAACCACTTGTTTTCGGTTGTTTTTTTTACTAACACCATCTACTATAAATAGGGCTTCTATTTGGGTAATACTACTTTTGGAAATTTATTCTTAAAATGAAAATGTATATATGTACACCTCTGAAATAAAAATGACAGTATATATTTGAGAAATCCTCGATAACATGGACTGCTCCCACCTTCATGAAAGAGAGTGAAGTAAAACTCTCAATGGACTTTGTGTTAGCTGAGAGCACCCAAATGTGAAAGCAAACCAATGCACTCATCAGAAGAGAAATAAAACCAAAAGCAAATGTGAATTTTCAGATGTGGAAAATCCGTTAGCAGTGATGACAAGAAAGCAGATAGCTAAGTGGAATTAATTGGTTTGGGAGAAGAAAGGAAAGATTTGGAAAAAACTTATGGAAAGTGGTAAGTGGAGAGGCCAAACAATGAAGTAGCTGAAGAAAATAAGTCAGAATCCTATACAACTGCTGGTAAGCATTTGACAGAGCTTTACTGCTAACAAATTTGAAAATCTGCGCACATGTTTTTTGTCTTCTGACCCACAGAAATTAGTCCAACATGTAACTGGTGTGTTTGTTTTGGGTTTTTTTTGTGGGCTTTCTTACATAAACAGTGTTTAAAAAGGAAAAGGAAGAGGATTGAAGGATCTCCACATGATAGAGCAACTGGATACTCCATCAGGTGCCCTAAATTTCACTACATACAACTGATTTCTGGCAGAATACTTCTTTCATCCACATGAGCCATCAGAAACTGATTGGTTTCTAGTGTTGTGGGCAAAAGTTAAAAGAAAAAGAAACTTTATAGATTACTGTTTGTTTAAAAAAAAAAAAATTAGTCCCTGAGAACTGGTTGATCTGGAATAGCACAATTAGTTGTTAGAGATCACCTTTTTAGAAACATGAGAGGAAAAATTAAATATCATAAATTTGTCTCAATTGTTCCTTTTTCCCTCAGTAAGCATTGTTTTCACTGGAAGCTCCTGACAGATATCTGTCTACAAGCAGATTCTTTGCTTTTAATATAGGTAGGATTTTCTAGATGGAGCTGTGTGAGCTTTGATGGAAGATTGCTGTTAGACATCATGACACTAAATATGCGGTAGTTAGTGTTTTTCATCTTGCCAAATTTCCTTATCAGAAATCTGATAGAAAGCACTTTTTATTATTTGTTCTGTTAAACAAGTAAAGTTTCCTGATTGTGTGGAATTAAAAAAAAAAAAAGTCCTAACATATCACCAGTTTCCATATGGGGATGTATTTAGGTTCAGTCACTCTAGCGTACCTTACTCTTTTGTTATTAAAATTGTTACTGTACCTGGGAATGTCAGGCATAGGTCAGGACCATCTTATTACAATAGACAAACTTAGAACAAAAAAAATTCTTCTCCAAATACAATATCTTGCATTTGTATATGCCAAGCAGATCTGCCAAAGGAAGCTATCACACACATGCCCTCCTTACAGACGTTAGTATCTCCCTTTGCTACCCTGTCCTTTTGGCTGGCATGAGCATTTGAATGGTTGCACAATGAGCTAAATCTAGGAATTGGTTTAGTTGGAAGGTAACCTTTCTTACTCATTTTGCTACTAGTAGATTTTTGTATGTCCGATATAAATTTCTTTGCTGCATTACTAACTTTTTTTCTTGTCACATTTACTATTAACATGGATAACAGATGATTCCCTTTATCCTCCTTTCTTGTCTCTAGTATTTAAAGAGTTGGATTTGCTCTCCTCTCTTTCCAAACCTAAGCAATCTCAATTTGCTTATGCCTTCCATTTTCCCTATTTTTTCTAGCCTCTGAGTACTCTTCTTATAGTTCTCCACTGAGTTTTTTTCTTGAAACAAAAGTCCAAAGCTGTACATGATTCCAGCTGAGAGCACAGCAGATTCTGAGGAAAAGGTCAATAACATCAGAAAGCAGAACAGGAAACCTGGTTCATTTTAGTCACTAGAGAGTGATCCTTTCCTTATTCTGTGAAAGCCCCTTGCCTAGCTCTAAGCTGTTATATATTCCTTCTTCCAGTTCTTTGAATCTTTGATAGGACAACTAGCATTCTCAGTTGCCTTGTACAGTATATCCTACTTTGTGTTTAAAATCAAGCAAAACTTGTTTTCTAAAACTTAAGTTGTCGTGTTGGAAACATCTGAACTCCAAAATATGGATTCCAGTCTGTCTCTTTAAAAATGTATTAAAATAAATGATAGAGTAAATATTCATTTCAAAGTGAAGTTGAAGTAGAGGATAGTTTAAAGGCAACTGTTGTTTTGTTGGCAATATTTTCAGTGTATAGCACAGGAACCAGCTAGAAGAAAAAGTCAGTTTATTTTTCATTTTGTCTCTCTTTTGTACCCATTTGTTTTCCATTATGCTATAAAATGGTGTTAACGCAGCATAAAACTCTCTTAATGCAGCATAAAATGCTGTTATGAAATACAATGCCTGAGATTCTGGAAACAAAATTATAAACCAAACATCCCCTGTATACCTGCTTTAAATTCAGTCGTAAAATAATAATAATCTGAAATTGTTGTCGAGCTATGTCTTATAACCATACCCATATTCTGCTTTTTGCAATCAAAACCAAATAAGCCAAGATAAAAGTCACTTTGAGTAGTTTCACTTGAGATTTTTCTCTATTAATGTATTTCTAAAAACAATTTTTTACGTACAGCTCCTGCAAGTGTTAGGACTGAAATAGAAAACATATTTTCCTCAATATCCAAAGATGCTTATATATATATATATCTTTGTTTTTTCTTGAATTTTGTAAGAACTTAATGTAAATTACAGGGAGGTTCTCTCTGGATTGCCAGAAAACATAACTTTCCCATATTCAAACAACTAACTGGAATTACAGAACCTCTGCTGGACATCACACAAGTCTGCAGTGGTATGAAATACACGACATTGGGCAGTCTTCTGTATTTCATTGAAAAGGTTCACTGAGGAAAGTCTGTGGTTTAGAGAGAAATTCTTTTGTCAGCATTTAAACCATTTTGGAATCTGTGTAGTCACTGATGTATTCCAAAACTTGGGAGGGTTTGTTTTTTTGTCTTGTTTGGGTTTTTGTTGTTATTTTATTTTGGGTTTTGTTTGTTTCTTTTTATTTTGTGGGGGTTTTTTTAATAGCTGGCATAGATGCCTGCACAATCCTTCACTGTAGTATCTAAGCATTGTGCAGGACCCAAGACACCCAAAAATACGAGGACAAAAGTCTGTTCTGAAAGCTTGCACAGTGCAGCTCAGGAAGTGGAATTTGTCCCTGTAAATTCCCAACTATTTTATTTTAAGAAGTTATTTCAAAGCCTTAACTCGAGACACCTACCTTAGCAGAGTTTGCAGAGATATTTAAAACACCAAGGGTGTATTTATGGAAGAACAGCCCTGGGAAACGGAGCATTAATCTAAGAGACAGCAATCTCCTCATTGTCAGGGAAGCTGTGAGTCAACCTCTGAATGAAAGCAAAGGAACTCAGTGGTGCATCAATGATGTGAATTGAACCCATCATGAATCTCATGTTAAATCCACTGTGTAAATGCAGTAAATACGATGTGCTGGATTTGCTAATCACCTGTTATCTCTGCAGTTAATTAGCTGATCACCTATGTAATTTCAAAATTTGAGAACAGTAACAGAATATAATATGGCAGTATCTGATTCAGGAAAAATTATAATGGTCATCCAGTTCTAGCTCCAGAAGAAAATCACCTTTGTAATAAATCTGAAGGCTTTTTTAAAAAAAATAACCACAGACACTAATTATGTCTCTCTAAATGAGGCCCGGGATCAGTATTCAATCCAAGCACTGTTAAGGACAGGCAAACTGCATTTTCTCAGTTGCCCAGTCTTTGGGAGCCCTCTCCAGGTTGCCCTCCAGATGCTGCTGTTTCTGTTTGTTTGTTTTGTTTGTATGCTTTAGAGTGAATTCTGCAGTTCTTGCCATGTTACAATTTTATTTTGACTCCCTTGGCATTTCCAAATGTCTTTGTACATGGTCTCTTCTTTCCCTGCTGCAAATTTCAGGGGCAATTTACTCACAAACATGAACTCAACTTCCATTCCAGTGATGATCTGTTTCCCATTATGCCACCCTCTATCCCTGGAAACTATAGCACTCAGTGCCAGCCTGCTATTTGCATTTCAAACACCCATAAAACATTGATCCCCCACACCCCAAATCCTATTTCCTTTGTCACAATGAAAAAAACCCAACCAAACCACAGCAAACCTATATAAAGATTCATATTTCTGCAATACTAGCCTGAGTACAATCTCTGCTCATGAAAACTATCAATATTGCCCCAGTCTTTCCTTCTCCAATCTCCCTGTGTTGTGTCTAGCAGACTCTATGAACCTCTTCTAAATGTGTATGTGTGTTTACAGGCAGCATACCTACGACAAGCAGTGATTGCTGCCCATTCTGGAGCAGAGTATGCCATGTGTGCTGGCACAGACCACAACACTGGATTCTTATCTTGATCCTCATTTAGAAAGAGTTTGTTAAAGAACAAGGCTATTATTTTATAAAAGTCTTAGTCACTAAGGAATGTTTGTATGTTGGAACGGATTAATTTATTTTTAGATCAGTCGCAGTATAGAAATATCCCATGTTGCTACCGCAGGTAAACATTTCGAAATGTCAAACTACAGCCTAGGGCTGCTAGTGTGAATAATAAATAATATATCTTCTTTGCCTGAAGTAGCATATTATATGCAACTTTGATGACTTGTCCAGTACTTGATAATACAGAAGGCAAAGATCGTTAACTATGGAAATATCCGAACAGTAATTCAGTTCCTAACAGATTTAAAAGATTTGATTACGTATTGTTTTTCCTCCTGGTCATGCTCAAGAAAAAGCAGTTGGAAATTGATTTTCAAACTTATGTAATGCCTAAACCAATTAATGAAATATTTTCAATATCACATTAAAGAGAAAGGTAGTGTTAGGTTCACTCTTTGTTTTGCATGTATTAATTTTAAATAAGGAGAAATGTGTCATAGAAACATTAACTGTATAGTACAGAAAAATCTAACCTGTGGAAGGAGAATAATTAATATAATTCAGATAGCTAAATACATCTGAAGATAACACATCTAATTAGTATGAGTCAGGATAAATTACATTCTTCTACATTGATCAAAAATACATGCAATAAGTATATCTATTCTAGTTGGTTTATTTTTTAGAAAGGGATTAATCTCCTTGTGACACAAGTAGTTGAAATATGAATAGTATGTCTGTGTGTATGTCTAAGGAACTCTTCTATTTTTCTCAGAGATTAATATTATAACATCCTGTCCTTCCCCCCCCGCCCCCAAAAAAAAAAAAAGTAAATATAAAATTTGGAATTTTTCTCATACAAATTTAGTGGACAATTGAAAAAAATTGAAAATTTTAGTGGTAAAGACTGTTTTTTATTCTCCCAAGAGAGATACGGTTTACCTAAGTTTGAAATGGACTGAAGCACTAAAGTTCTAAAATAGACCTGATACCCAGCTCAATTAGTTTTGTATTTTTAACAGAGGCTGTTAAAAATCATGACTAACCTACTTATGTAGGTTAACAGTATTTAATGAAGCACAGATTTGTCTAGAATATAGAATGCTATGTTAAAGAAGAGCCCAGTGATGATGTTTAGCAGATGACAGAGGACCATTATCCACCAAGACTTAAATGATGCATTTACAAAGTAATGTGAAGGAGTGAACACTTTATGTAATAGAAGTATTTTAGGCAGCAGGCTTCAGCATAGATCGTGACCCCAGTTTGTTGAGATATCAGTAAGGCTCTAGATCTGTGAGGTCAGGTTCAGTTCACAGATCTGAGGGTCTGCATGCAAGTGGACGAGATTTCTAGGACCATGGGATTTCTAGAATTCTAGGTCATGAGTCATGAGTATGAGTAACTCTTTGTCCACACAGTTGTCATCATTCTTCCTAAAATACCCTTATGAACTTTTACTCTTCAATAACTGTTCCAGCAGTGAGCAATGCACTCTTACTGAGTGAATCAAGAATGTTGAATCTCCATGTCTTTTCTGTACAGTATTAGACTGAAGCCCTTAGGCTGGAGGGAGGAAAATGAAGAGAGAAACTGGGCTAGCTTTGACTGCCCTGATACAAATACTGAAATTCCCAGCCATATTTTTCTATACCTCATTTAACAGTGCAATACCCAATACGTATGATTTTCATCTTTCATCTGAAAAGTAAGTTACTGAGGCTCCAGAGACAGGAAAAGTTTTTAATTAACCTCTCTGACTGGACATGCGGTATCTAGGCAGCTCTAACTCACAGCGTTTGAAACAACTTACATTTTGCAGAAGGTTAAGGCAGCACTCCCACGTGGTAAGGTACTGAAACAGGATATTGCTTTACTTTTAGTCTCTCTATCCTGATTTATGATGCGGATGCTTTGTCTCCCAGGAGATATCAGATACCGCAGATTTTCAGCTGTGAGAGCGTAGGTGCCCCCTGCTAGTTCTGTTTGATTTTAATACTAACAGCAGTGCCACGGGCAAAGGCAATAATTGTTAAGTTCGCTGCTTCATCTTAATTTCATTTCTCAGTGTTGTCTCACCTTGCTAACATGCTGGTGTGAGCAAGGACCCGATGCTGGGAAGCACAGACACCCCTTCTAGCCTCGTTGACTTCCATGGGAATAAAAGACTTCTTGTCTCTACCAGAAGCTGCTACTAAGCTAACATGAAAGAGCACACAGCTTCCCTCAGAGACACTCTGCGTACTAATGCCAGGTTCATACCTTCTCTTAGAGAAATGAAAGGGGAGATTTCAGTCTTCAGAAAATTTCATTCTTTTATGAAATTTCATATCAGCTATGATTAAAAAAAAGGTCCCTTTGATGTTGTTCTACTTTCCCAACCACATTATTTGAAACTGACATCCAAAACAATGACTTTAGGCTAAGAAGCTGATAGGACAGAAAATAGTACATTATCTAAGACAGATTTTGATACCTTAAAAATAAACAAACAAAAAGTTTGCACCAACCTGTCAGAGGGAGAATAAACACTGAGGATGATAAAATGTCATCTTCTGGGTTGCTGCATGCTGCAGAACTTGAACAGGGTTTTCAGATTATGTAGCACTGACATTTGTAACATGCCGATGTTGCGTGAGTTCACAGAGATTGACATAGTATTACAGGGCATATTTAAAAGACTGAGAGTTCACTAATAGAATTTCAGAGCACATCCAGAGGAGAACACTTTTATGAACAGTTTCAAAGATTATCATAGCCTCAGTAGCTTTTTTTTTTTTTTAAGAAGTGAAACAGAGGTGGATATTAATAGAAATCAAATCTTCAACTTCTTTTTGCATGAAAAGCAAACTAAAGCACATACTGAACACCTGATCTTCAAAACACCTAGCATTCAAGTGAAATTAAAGATAACTTAGGTAACCCCTTACACTGGTCATTTACTTTTTCATATTTTCAAATGAGAAGAAATCTACCATCAAGCATGTGATTCAAAAGACATAATGTAATCCTTTTTTCCCCTTACATTATGCTGACAGGTAATAGGTTTTAGGTATGTAGCATTTTATTGTGCTTATGTAAAAAAATAAATTAAAATGAAATAAAATTACTGAGGTTTGTAAATTCACTAAACTGTGTCTTTTCCTGGTCTTCTGAAAGGTCCGTTAATTAAATGTTGACTAGCTCTCTCTGCTATGAGGAGGAATAGGCGTCATGAGATTTGTGGGCAGTGATGGGTCTTTTCTACAGGGAGCAGTTTCTGGAAACCTTTTCTAAAGTGTATAAATTCAGTTTGGTTACTTAAGAATTAAAATAACAAGATTTTGATAAACTATCCATAATACTTTGGATACTAAATACTATCCATAATACTTTGGATATTAAAATAGATATAGTGGATTAAAATCAATAAACAGAAGATTAATATTGCTCAGAAATACATAGTTGAGATGTGCAGGAAGAGAAAATTCTAATTATGAAACAGGCCAACCTTGTAGTGATATGCTTGGGAAGCATCTTGAGGTTTTCTTCAGTCATTTCCTTTGATTCCTTAGGACTCTTAAATAATCAGTGTGAAATTTGTCTGTTTCAGGAACTATGAGTCTTTTCTGTTCAGTAAACTAGATGTTAGACAACTTTGTCCTCTCACACACAACCAAAACATAGAACTGTTTTGGTTCTATCCAAAACAGTATTTTTAAACGGATTTCAGTCAAACTCACCATGCCCTCAGGAAAACCAGCTGATTGATACGGCTTTTTGGGTGTAGGGTTGGCTCTAGAAAAGTCCTCACCTCGTAGGGCAGGAGTGGAAAGCACATATCCCATCCCAGTTCTCTCGCCAGTCCAGTATCTATGGAATGCTGGCAGATAAACCCAGCACCTGCCTTCAACCAGTTCTTGCATGTCTGTGCTGTGAGGCCAGAATATTCTGGCCCAGGGCTAAGGCTTCTTTTGCGGCAGTATGGTTTTTCTGTACATCTGTAGCTGCTGCTTCTGATAGCCTAAAAAGAGTTCACATCATTGCACAACCTTGAGTCACAAGCCAGAGGGTATGAGCTAGGTCCGTGCATGCCAAGAGGAGAAAAAGCAATTTTAAAGATGACTCCTTAAGTGGATAAGGTCACTAAATGTTACAGTCCTTTGGCACTGGGAGAAAAAAAAATCCTTCCTAAGTGACAGGGTTCTGATGTATTTTTAAGCAAGGTGTGGAAAAGCATGTTATCTGGGAAATGCTGTATTTTGGAAGTGCAACAAAAACGTTTGAATGTAGGAGAAAAGATGTGTGAATTAATCAGACATAGCTGAAACACTAAGGAGCAGAACAAAGTATGACTTGTTTGTGTATAGTACTGATTGCATGTTGCCAAAAACTGTAGAGGGACAGATCTATTTTTCTAGTTTAGGGTGGGTTTGGTTTTTTTTCTTTTCTGTGATATTGACCAGATTTTCAAAATTCAAGATTGGGTCTAAAAACCTGTGAGAAAGACCTCAGTTTCAAAAAACTCAAGTTTACATTTAGCTGAACCCGGAACAGGTACCAAAGAAAATGTCATTTTTCTTCATTGTTATCATTTTTTGGTATAATCTATTCATGTGCTCGCAGTTATTGTGTTGTCTTGGAATGATCTGAAAAAACAGCATGTAATTGGCAATAGCTTTTCTTGCCTTAACAGCTCATGTCAAACTTCATTGTACTGAAATTCTCTTCTTGAAGGTGTAGGCTTTTTGTGAATATAATTTCATTAACTTCTTAATACTTGATGGTTTCATCCTTTTGTTTTTAGTGTTTATTTTTCCCTTTGAAGGTATACATGCATTCTCATTATAGGAAGACTAATTCACTGTATTCTTATTACTAAAGACTGCTGGATGTCCATAACTGATGCACAGAGAGCAGATTGCATATTTACAAAGGCATTAAAGCTGAGCAGCCTGTACTGCACTTAATATTGTTCTTTACCAGAGAGTTAATAATATCTGTTATGAAACACAAGGCAATCCTTTGTTCAGCACTGACACTGATAAATATGGTTTTCAGTTGTTTTGGCCATTTCTTCACTTGGTCTCTACTCCTTAGGGAAGAAACAGTTAAAATTATTGCCAGCTTTTCCTTCTGATGATATTGGCTCATTGTTTGTTTGCCACCACCATTTGGTCAGGATGGAACTACTGGGAAAAATAACCTTCCTGAAAATGCAAAGTGCTGCCAGCTTTGAAGAGAAATGACACAAGCTGGATATTTGCTGTTTAGTGTTTGTGTTTCCAGGGTCTTTTAGAACAAACATCTTTTTTTTTTTCTCCTGCTGTTCATATAGCTGGCGTATTTGCTGGATGTGAACCACAATGTTATCAAACATGTCTAATGCACCCAGTGACATTCAAAAATTTGATGAATCCATGACCTGATTCTGCAAGGTGTCTGCATGAAATAGTTTCAAAGCCCACTGATATTAAATAGGGATAAAGATGACTATGTTTTTGACAGGTTCATTCAGCATTGTAGGTTCCTCTAATTTTATTATTTTAACGTGGGCACAGGATCTTTAACACCTACCTGTGTGTTTCAAACTTAGTTATCATTTTCCATTAATTACCTGTGTCTTGAGTTGAAAATTCATGGCAATTGCCGTAGGAATTACATGTGATAATATTTTTTTTTTTCCCCCTCCAGAAATTTTGTGTCAATTTGTTTTGAACTAATTAGCCCTTTAACAAGTGAGCATTATAAAGAGGGAGCTGATTGATGAGCTTGAAGGGCAAAATGAAGTATTCTTATTTAAGAAATAAAAGCAACCAACGTTCCTGTTGCTGACTAAATTATTGTTGAACCAGCATATTCCATGAACAGGTCAAGAAACTCTTTCATTTAGGTGTCTTTTCCATGCTACTGGAAGACCGTAATCTCTGAGATACAATAGACTCCCTTTCGTACTGTGGTCTTCCTCCATACCACCTGATTTAGCAACGTAGGAACAACCCCCTTCTCTACCACAAATCTGGGAGGTAATCTTCCGGCCTTCCAAGGTTCAGAAAGTATCCAAAAATCTTCAGAATTCTGGATTTTATCTGTTATCAATGTCACATAGCACCAAAGTATGACCTGTAGACCTCTGGGCATCCAAAAGACTGCCGTATCCATTAAACAGGGTTTTCAATAAAAACTGCTTTTCAATAAAAAGCTTTCAATAAAAACCGCTGATAAAAGTTCATAGATATTATAAAGGCCATTTTTTTTTCCCCCCCAAACCCATGTAAAATCTTAATGAGTTTAAGCAGCATTTCCTTAGGGATCTCCGTTCTAAATGGTACCATTTGGGGGAGCTGTTTCCCTGCATCTCTGCCACACTTGCAGCTCCTCTCGGTCTGACCTACGAGCACAGAGGGAAAGGGCTGGTCTAAAGCCTGCCTGCGACAAAAGGCAACGAATAAGCTTGACTAGCTAGTCGAAAAGAATAGAATAACTTTAGATTAGCACAAACAGAGGAAAAAAAAAAAAAAAAAAACCCAACA
>VZTU01019253.1:0-12270 GCA_013400835.1 Zapornia atra | reverse complement strand
GTAGAACACAGTTGAATGTACAAGTTCAGATATCAGCATGTCCTATCTTCCACTGGCTCACATGTTTGAGAGAGTTGTGCAGGTAAGCAGACTAAGCTTGCTACTCAGTTTCTGTAGATCTTGGATGTAGGACCTAGTTGAGACAGAAACACTTATTAGAAGCCATACTTAATGGTTAAGAGCACTTCCCTAAAACAAAATCTCTGAATTGACTAAATAATGCCTAATTACCTTTGCAAGATATGTCTACTATCTTAATTAAATGAAGATTTCTTCTTCAGTCCAGACTCACTTGAGCCTGTGAAGTCAGCAAGGCTTTAGTCAAACACAGTGAAAGCTAGTATGTGAAGAGGAAGCAGTTTAAGACCTGTAGATTTGGTATGTGGAGGTAAATAGGGATATGTTCTCCACTGTTTACTCTGCTGGGCTGACATCCAGCCTATCTGTTCCCTAAGCTGAAGTTCTAGTCTTCCAAGTAAAGCACTTCCTCCAGCATGTTGTAAAAATAAGTTTACTACAGGGAACACTAGTAATTTAGTGTCAGGCTGTAACTCTTCTACAAGTAATCTTCTCCAGAAGAGTCTCTTAACCTCAATTCCAAACCTGTTATATAAACCAGAATGTGTCTTGTCCTATTCCTTGAGCTGTTAAATTCTCCTGTTACCTAGAAATCTAAATACAAGGCATACCATAAGATACCAAAAAAGAACAGCTGTTACAAATGTGGTGAAACTCATATGAATTTATTCAACCAGAATGCAACACTTTGTTTTATAGTGCTCATGGAGTACAAAGTTGCACATCAGAACCTAATCTATACATCTGAGCTTCTATAAATCACATCATATTAAAAATGATGATAGCTTTCTGTTTCCTCAGAACATACTTGCACATGAACTTTTATTACCAGTAGGCACTGGAAATCATGGTGTTGTATGCAGATAAATGATTATGGCTAACAAAGCTAGGAATTACCCTTGATTAAGCTTAATTTGGTCAATTTTTAGACTGTGGTCTACAGCTGTGGAGCAAAAGTAGGTTTCTTCCAAGGAGATATCAAGCTGCTAACAGATGACATGAAAACCTTGAAACCAACACTGTTTCCAGTTGTACCGAGACTGCTCAATAGAATATATGACAAGGTATGTAACTTCTAGCTGAAGCATCTTTGTGCTCAAATACCTGAGCAGGCATACAAGTTTAATATTGAATGCTTCATAAAATCACTACTAATTAATTACTCTGTATCAGGAAGAATTTAAAGTCCCTTTTGAGGAGATGGAAGGAGTCCTGGGACCTGGTGTATAAGACCAGTGTACCTAGTCATGGCTGGGCTAAGTCTGGTGCTGTTCAGAGACAAAAAGTTTTGATTTTGTATGCAAATGAAGCAAGTACAAAGGATCCCTATCCCTTGCTGCTGATGTCCTTCAGCTTTAGCTTTAACACAAATTACAATTTGCCCTTTGGTTCATCTCCTAGACTGTGGCAGTAGTGAAGACAGATCCTATAATGCCAAAGTTATGGTGGCTCCTAACACAGCAAGAATGGGAGGTACAGATGTGAGCTAAACCCAAGAGTCACTGATACTTTTTCTTGCAGATACAAAGTGGTGCAAAGAGCCCAGTGAAACGTTGCCTGTTAAACTTTGCTGTGACTATGAAGATGGCTGAAATAAAACAGGGAATAATTCGAAATGACAGCATTTGGGATAAGCTAATCTTCAAAAAAGTTCAGGTAAGTTTATTCCAAGTGTAAGGAAGCTGAGCAATGTAGTACTGGAGGATCTGATGGCTTCTATCTCCCTTGTAGGAAACCATGGGTGGAAGAGTGCGTATAATGGTAACAGGTGCAGCCCCTATATCTCCCTCTGTCCTGACATTTCTTAGAGCAGCATTAGGCTGTCAGGTAAGCTGAAGTTTGGTTTGTGTTTGGTTATTTTGAAGTAAGACCTCTTTGATTATGCCCAGATAAGCGACCAGTGATACAGCTGTAGTCCAGCCTGCCTTGTTTCTGGGGAGATTGCTCTCAGCCTGTAGTATTTACAGGCTGCTTGATCTGAGTTAACTAACAGAAAAAGATTCTGTGGGGATGACTTCAAACTGTACTGCCAAAACCACTGTCCTGTAGCCTCTGGGAAGAGGAATAGAGTAGCAGAAATAGGAACAGACAACACTCAGTCAGGCAGCCGCCGCTGAACTTTGTGCCTTATCCCAATAGTCAGTGAACTCCTGATGTAGTACATCTGACAACAGAGCTCAGAGAATGAGGTGACCAAAGCAAGGTTTGGATAGGTGAACTTGAAGGACATTTGGTTACACCAGTAAGACCAAGAAGTCTTAAAGGCTAAGACTGTATGACTTCCTTCCTAAGAGAAAGACTTGAGTGTGGGCATAGTTGAAACTGAGCTAACACCAAGGACTTGGTGTTCAAAGAATATTCATCTGTTCTCACACAGATTTTTGAAGCTTATGGCCAGACTGAATGCTCAGCTGGATGCACTTTCTCAATGCCTGGAGACTGGACAACAGGTATAGTAGCTGAGACTTGGAAACCTTTCCACAGCTGTCAACATGAAGTGGCACTCAAGTTTAGATGCTCTATTGCATTTAGTTCAATGAAAGTTAAATCCTGGGTACTTAACCTCAAAGTGATCCTTGGTAGCCAGAGTCACCTGCATGCTTAATAAGTACCTGAATTCTTGACTCAAGTAGGTGAGGATCTGTTGTGTAAAGTGACATAAGTCATCTTAGACCCAGTCTCTGTACGGGAAAGGAGTGGCTGAGCAAACTGGACAAGGACTTCTCAAATGGCTTTAAGAAACTAGCTTTAGCTCCCAAATAACTTGTTTTATTTGAAGAATTATGACTAAAATGTCAGACATGATACTTGACTGTTTTTCTGGAGGACTATCTGACTAAAAACTTAGCTTTCATCTTAGCAAGGATGTTTTTAATAATGGATATTCCAAATTCAAGCTCAAGTTACAATCTTTGAGAACACAGTAACTGCTGAGCACAAAGAGGATGAAATGCAAATGAATGCTGGGGTCTGAGGCAATTCTGTGGGGGCAAGCGTGGTATACAGTTGTGTGGTTGATTAAGCCAATAAATGGCTCTAAGCATTGAGACTTAGCTGCTACTTATCCTGCATTAACTGTCTGAAAGTGGCATTACAATAACTTTCTTGAACAATTGGTGTCAAACGCCTTTAAACGGTACTGGCTCTTGCTAAAGTAATAAAGAGCCATAAAGTATCTGCTATCACTGAAATCACTCAAATGTAGGGACACCTGAGTGTTCCCATCTCACTTCAAGACCTAGTCTTTCTAGCTTTATATCAAATAGGGCAAATGGCTAGCAGAATCCCTGAAACACAACTGTCTGTTTTTTGGTTTGTTTTTTTTTTCCCCCACTTAGGCCATGTTGGAGCCCCTCTGGCTTGTAATATCATAAAATTAGATGATGTGGAAGAAATGAACTACTACTCTTCTAACGATGAAGGAGAGGTAGGTACCATGTCTGGTGTTTCAGGAAATACTGAAACATAAGACTTAGTGACTAACAGTGTTCTGCACTTGCTATAGGTCTGCATTAAAGGACCAAATGTGTTCAAGGGTTACCTGAAAGACCCTGAGAAGACAGCAGAAGCAATTGATAAAGATGGTTGGCTCCACACTGGAGACATAGGGAAATGGCTGCCAGTGAGTAATTGCTTAATACAAACCATCCCTTGGATGTGAGTTTCTGGGTAGCTTGCAGTAATCTGAAAAACTGAAGACACGAATTCTGTGATAAAAGCCTTACACAGTATTTTGTTATCATTCACCAAAAAACTCCAGGCAAAGCTCCAATTAGATCACAAGTTCTCAAATAGCACCTGCTAGGTGCCTATGCTGCTTCTACAGTGAAGAACAATGAGATGTCTTTGTTCCTAAGGGCCTGTCTAATCATGTCCTGAGCTAACTGGAGAAATCAAAGTTCCCCTTATGTCTGCAGAGAGCAAAGACCAGTTGCAGACTAGCATGTGGCTTTCATACAGCAAAATCAGACCTATTGTCTTCTTATAGAAGCAAGACAGGAACTAATGGCCTCTACCTTTAACTTATAGAATGGAACGCTGAAGATCATTGACAGGAAGAAGAATATATTTAAACTTGCACAAGGAGAATACATTGCTCCAGAGAAGATAGAAAATGTTTATATCAGAAGTGCTCCTGTAGCCCAGGTCTTTGTACATGGGGAAAGCCTGAGGGTAAGTGGTGTTAGGCATGAGCATCCTGCACTGTTCTTGCACAATGAGTTCTGGAAGATCAGGACACAAACATATGCATATAAAAGTCCTGGAACAAGGTCGTTCCCAAGAGGAGTGTTTATAGGAATATCCATTCACATCTGTAGCTTTCACAGTTGACACCTAAGAAAGAGATGTTGGGTAATAGTTAATTATATACTTGTATGGAATTAGCATGTCAGGTCAGCTCTGTACAGTTTGGAATCAGAGTAGCTTGAGTTGGAAGGGACCTTTTAAAGGTCATCTAGAGCACCTCCCCTGCAATGAGCAGAGACGTTTTCAACTAGATCAGGTTGTTCAGCATCCTGTCCATTCTGACCTTGAATGTTTCCAGGGATGAGTCATCTACCAGCTCTCTAGACAACCTGTTGGAGTGTTTCACCACCCTAATTGTAGATTTCTTCCTTCTAATCTAAATCTACCTTCTTTTAGTTTAAAACTATTACTACTTGTCCTATCACAACAGGCACTGCTAAAAAGTTTGTCCCCTTCTTTCTTAGTCTCCTTAAAAGGCTGCTGTGAGGTCTCCTTTCACTTCTCCAGGCTGAACAACCCCAACTCTTGGCCCTCCTTCATAGGAGGGGTGTTTTGCCCACAGAGATACCACCTATGCTAGCAGAGAACAGTCTTCAATCTGTAAACCAGCCAAAAGTAATTGCTGGAGCTTTCAGCACATGTAGTACTAATGCAGTTGGTTACAATTACTCAGCTAAGTGGATTAGAAGTCCTTCTAGCTACCTTCCAAACTCTGGAAATGGATAGGGATAGGTTCACATAGACAATCGAAGTAACTCCAGATGTCTTGTCTTCATCTCAACATGACTACTTCTACTTGTTTTCAGTCTTTTCTGATAGGTATAGTGGTTCCTGATCCTGAGACACTTCCTGAATTTGCAGCAAAGCTGGGAGTAAAAGGTTCATATGAAGATGTCTGTAAGAATCCAGTAAGTGGCTTTGTTTTTACTGGGTTATAGATAGCATTTAATTATCAAGTCAATCTTGCATTGCTTTGATTTCATTCTGCCTACTGTGTTTGTAAACTAAACTGGCCTAATGTTGTGTGAGTCATGCAAGCAGCTTACAGTAAAACTAGAACAAAGTATAGGTGTCTCTTAATGGTTCAAGGGCTACCACTGCTGCTTTTCCATTAAGATGTGACCTTGCAGTGGCCTTAATACAAGAAATCTTGAATGTTGATATATGTACATGTATTCTTGTCAACCTCAGTTTTCACTAACTGGGCAATGGGTATGGTCTTCAGTTGCAATCACAAAATGACAGCTTTACCTAATCTGTTTCTTCTAGGCAGTGAAGAAAGCTATTTTAGAAGATATGATCAGACTGGGGAAGGAGGCTGGCCTTAAATCCTTTGAACAAGTGAGTACTTCCAAATCTTGCTTGTTAAAAGCACCCATATTGCTAGTGCACTGGTTGGGAAGTCTTCATCCCTCTTTGTGGCTGTGCCAGGATGGGACTGAAGACAGCTGCCCTAGAGAACTGATTGAAGTAGGTGGTGAAACACTGCCTGCCTGCCTCTTGGCCTGTGCAGGCATCTGTCTCTTGGTCAGCAGTAGCAATTGCCATGAGATGGAGGCTTGTTCACCATAAGCAGCAGGAGCTGTACTGTAGTTCCAGCCTATCCTCTTGCTGTATCAGCCAAAAGGAGTTTGACTTGCATCATAAGCAGTTTAGTTACTGGAGCTCCTGTGATCGCGCTCTTACAGTGACCTTGAGGAAGCTGATCTAAGTCTTATGTGCTAAATTATTTTCTTTCAATAGGTTAAAGACCTGTACATCCACACAGAGATGTTCTCTGTAGAAAATGGACTCTTGACACCAACACTGAAAGCAAAGCGAGCAGAGCTTGTTAAAGTCTTCCAGAAGCAGATTGAGGACCTCTACTCAAGTCCACAGGAATAAGTGGACAGTTTAAACTGCATGGAGTATCCAAACACATCTGCAACACTACATGACCAGTGGAGAAAACATGCATGAGTGGAGGGGAGCAAGGAGAACTTAAATATTTTGTTTCTAGTATCTGGGGGGGGAAAAGACTTTCAGATGAAGACGGCCACAAGTATAACTGACCACTGGCAGTGTAACATCTTGCTGGACTAAGCATCAGCTGTCTAGGCAAAGCCAGAATTCTCACCTTCCCTAGACTGTGACTGAAGCACAAAAACCACTCAAGAGCCTCAGCTTTTAAGTGAGCTGTATGCACTTCTCACTGTCAAAAGCAAATCTTGTTTTCCTTTTCCAGCTATGAACTCCATTCTGACCTCTGTGGATTGATCTGCACTTTGAGTATTCATGCAGTTATGTGTCTTGGGTGGGGTGGGGGGTGGTGATAAGACTTCACTTTCCTCTCAGAATGCTATGTGTTTGAGCGTAACATCTGTTCAGGAACAACAGAAGTGAATTTTCTGTTCCTAGCCCTGGATCACACAGCAGAGGTTGCTTTTAATGAAAAGGAGTAGGCTGGCAACTGTTTTACAAAGTCCATGTCTCTAAAGTAAACATAGTTTATGTGCTAATCTGGGAAGTACTGGATTAGTTTTTACATGTTTTCTCAAACACAATAGCAGTTGTTTATGAATTTGACCCTGATAAGTGGAAAACTTTAGCTATCATTCCCAAGGATGGAGGCTGCAATAAATTGTAACTGCACAATCAAACCAGCACCTTGTTTCTCTGCTGCAACCAGACTCAGACTGTCAGCTGCAAGGTTTACTGCTGCCTGGTTATGTACAGCAGCAGCCAGAACACAACTGCTGCTGAAAACTAACAGGTTTCTTATGCTGCCTCTGCCCAACTGCAGCTTCAGTGATGAAGCAGTAAGAGTGCCATGTGTTTCTCCTCTACTCAACTTTCCTTTTCTTGTAGCCAGGCATTATGTACAGAAGTTTTCAACAAGTCATTCTTCCAGGGCAGCCTATCACATGAAATAAGGCATCAGGTACCATTTTCTAAAGCTATTTCCTTAGAAAACTATTTAGGCAGAATGAGTACTAACTCTATTTTATGAAACCCATCTTCAAACAACATAAGCTGTCTCTGCTGACAGTTCATCCCTGTAGCAGTCCAAAAGGTAATGCAGTGTTAACAGGGCTGTAATGTGTGGGGGAATACCCATAGGTTTTCTGTACCAATTCTCCTTGTCTGTGCCTGATCTTTAGAGCCAGTGGATGTTCCTCAGTATAATGCTCTCCAAAATGGAAGCCACCATTAGATTTGTTGGTGAGAGGACCCACCCCTTGCTGTGAGGCATCTATAGCTTTGACTAGTAAAAACTGACCTAATTCTGTTTCTAGTCTAGGCTGAAAGACCTTGATGTTTTCAGGTGAGACTGGGGAGAAAGAAGGGAACCAAAGGGCAGAAGAAACTTAAACTGGTTGTGGGTTCTGATGAGCAAATCAGTTGGGAACAGCAAATCTAGATCTGTATAACCAGCAGGCTGAGTGCTGTGATGCCACCTGCTGCAGTGCCTGGAAAGTACCACTCATTCTATCAACAAGTGAAGTTTCCTTAGAGAGATCTATTTGGATGCTGAAGCCCAGACTCTGATGGACCCTTCAACTAGTCACATTCAGAGAATGCCTACTTTTCCATGCCCTGTCTCAGAAAGTAGTAACTTAGTATAGGTTACTTTATAACACAATAGAGATGCTTTCTCTTTTGGAGGAGGAAATACCTCAATCTCTAAACTTGGTTTACACTGAATGGCAGTTAAACCTCTTCTCAGAGCAGAACACAGACACGCCTTAGATTTTTTTGTCTCTGTGACATCTGCTAGAGATCTGCTGTTACAAAGATTAATTTGAATGGTAAAGGAAGGCACCATCTGACTGAAAAACCACACGTAACAACTCAAGTGTAAAATGGTTTGAAACTGGTCTCTTGGGTGTGCTTCTGCTGTAAGAACTGCTTCCACAAACTAGATCGAAACTGAAAACAGGAGTACTCAAGGCATGCTTGCATTGAAATGATGCAAAAGTGATTTCAAGGTATTGAGAACTACATAAAGCTACTTACAGCTGACTTGAAGCACTGCACTACCCAGTGAACACAGGTCTGAAGTAAGCATGGCTACAGGGGAAATGAAGTTCAGATGGCTGCAACTTTCTTTTCCCAACATACAGGGAAAATAACAGCCAGTCTCTACTTGCTTTAAAAAGTTTAGTTAGCATGTATGCACATCTATGCTGCAGCCCAAATGGATCCATTCATAATAGATACAGCATAAATGTGCACACATGCTGAGTAACAACCAATGCCATGACTAATAAAGATTCACATAAGGCAGGCATTTAATGTGAATATTCATTATATACTTCCCTTCACTGGGTAGTGCAGTGCTTCAAGCCAGCTGTAAGTAGCTTTCTCGAGTTCTCAGTATCTTGAAATCATTTTTGCATCATTTCAGTGCAAGCAAGCAAAAACTAAACACCTTACAAATCCCTGGCTTTCCAGCATAGGAACTTCTCTTTTCTCCTCCTGGTCAATACTTTGCATTTGAAAAAGTAACTATATAGGAGATGCTTAGATTCTAGCATGAACTCGTACTTATTTGCTCAAGTATTAGGAGATATGGATTAACATCAAAAGCCTTTTGGTTAGCACTACTGAGGTGCAAACTTGTTAATCACTGATTTATTTTACTATTGGTAATCACCTCAAAGTTACCAAGGATAAGAGTCTTTTGCACAGCTGGGTGTATATGGTAATGTTGCCCCTTCCTCATTAAGACCTGAGACACATGGCACAGTGGCTTCACTCTGCAAAGGAGAGACTCTTCAAGCGAGAGGACCAAGTGAGGACAGATGTGTGAAAAGCAAAGCTGTCATCGACTGGGTGACTGAACAGACCAAGATGTCCATCTAGCAGGACCAGTATTGTCTGCTTTTATGACATTGTTTGTGTGGGTCCAAAACCTGCTGAACTGAAGTTGGTGGCCATTTCTTATCAGCCTATTTAATTGTTTTCCTTTAAACAGGAGGGCACACTTCCCCTTCAATATGCACTCACCCTTACTCTCCATCATGCAAGAGCCTGAGCTAGCCTAGTGTGGCATTACCTGTGTAGACTTGCTATTAGATGATGCAAAGGATAGAGAGCTCAGAATTTTCAATACAAACAACATGTCTTTCCTCAGGGAAAAGCAAGAGGTAGTTTAATAGAGCTAATTGCTGTGTGGAAAAGACACTTGCTTTTTGCTTCCCCCAAACCTGGCTTCTCTAGGGATCTGAACCTAAACGAAAATCAACTGAATTCCCTGGTGAATGAATGCTGAACACAGAACTACTCTGTCAAATCTATAGCTGCTCCTTTCCTTAATAAACAAAGATCATCCTTGAGCAAAATGCAAGGAATAGAATCAAAGAATTGTTCAGGTTGAAAAAGACCTTTAGTATCAAGTCCACCACTAAACCAAGTCTCTAAGCACCCCATCTATAAGTCTTTTAAATACCTTCAGGGATGGTGACCACCATTTCCCTGGGCAGCCTGTTCCAGTGCTTGACAACCCTTTCTGTGAAGAAAGGGGGAGAATGGGGAACGAAAAATAAAAATAGTATGGGATGTTAGAAAGGAAGGAAAATGAAATCTTCTAGTATTAAGTATCAGATATCCTCAAATGTGGTTTGTCTTTAAACTTCATGCTCTGGTAGTCTTCAATAGTAGAAAGGCAGCTTGAATTTGTTTGGGTGCAGAATCTCTAGAAGCCTTTAGAAGGTATGCATTTTGTTTCAGCTGGCTCACAGCACTGCTCAGTGAAGGTGTAATGGTGAACAGAAACACCAGTTACCCTGGGCTACAAAAGGGAAGAGATGGAAAGTTACTTCAGGGAAACACGATGAACCCTTAAAAAGAGAAGCAATAGTCTACTTAAGCTTGTAAGTACAGTTCTGAAGCACAGCTCCTGCACATGTTACAGTTCACAGTGTAGTGATCTTAGTGGGCAAAAATCATGCCCAGATCAAAAGCTGAAATCCAGCTGAAGATGTTTTTCAGTCACTAACAGATACCCCTGCAAACAGACCCCAGCTTACATAGGTTCTCCTCCTAATAGCTAACAATCAACTATGGTTATTAGTTCTGTTAATCTGTTCCTATTCCACTCTTAGTGCCTGCTAATATAAATAGCAGCTATTTAGTAATTTTAAAAGTCAAGAACAAAAGGCCCTTAATCTGCCAAGATTCCTCAGCTGGAAGACAAGCTTATTTCTTTGGTGGTTCTAAACTCTACAGACACTGAACAGGAACTAGTGTAGTTCAGACTTAAGAGCATTCCATGCAGTTTGAAGGTTTTGATATGAATTTCCAAGCTGGATACATCCAGCTGAGTTCTGGCCTTTCAATTCTCACTAGCAGGGAGTCAAGGAACATGATACACTCCTATACATCTAATGCAATACAATGAAGGCTTTAATTTCAAGAGGGGCAAAGCACCTACTGAATGCATTTAGGATACATTTGGAAAGCCTTCAGCTAGTATAGGTTACTCCAGTTTAAGGTCTTCCTTCTAATACTCCATACCTGATGCTACATAAAAATGCTTTAGGAAAGTTGTTAATCTGTAGCAACTAGGCTACATTTTTCATTCCTGGTACTACTGGTTCCCTTCACTCTAATATGGATCAAGAACTCTAGGTTCTTGGGCACATGCTCAGATTTCAGAGGGTGTGGATACAGCTGGCTATATTTTTTGGCCATTAAAAACTCAGAATATTCTTATAACAAGAGCTGAAGTATTTCTAACCTTGAAAAATAATTTATAACACTGAAGTCTTTACTTCCCAGTCAGTTCACATTCCCATGCCTATAGACAAGTTCTTGTAGGTCTAAGAACAATTAAATCCACAAGTGATTATGAACATATCATTTATTTGAGGTGGACAATTCACATCATTAAAAGTCACAGGTAACAAAATCTTATCTTGAATTTGAATCAGAGGTTTATTTTATAGTTTCCAGGGGCAGCTTCAGAGAAAGTAAAATACAAAAGATAAGCAGCACGCATCAATCAGATGCGGTTGAGAAAAAGAGAACTAAAATATGTCCCTCAGAATGCAGTTTAAACAGGAAAAAGGAAAAAACCTGACAGGATGAAAAAGATCCATCTTGAAGGCAATCCACTGAATGGCTTCTTCAGTTTTTTATTGATAAAAGTAGTACACAAACCATGGCACAGGCATATCCAACCCTTTCAGCTGCAAGGAAGAGAAACCCTTGTCCTAACATTAATTGCATAAGTCTAAAGTAATATACAGAAAAATTCAAGTAAAGGACTGTGGTCTGAAGTAAAAATTCCGTTTCTTATTTTAAAAAATGAGAAGGCTATCTGTTTTTCTTCTCTCCATCCACTGGTTGATCCGTTTCAGAGTCATATTGGCATTTTTCCACACATTTCCTAGGGAACCAGCCTCGTTCTCTTATTCCACCTTAAGACATGAAAAGTTGCATTAACTTGGAACAAAACACAACCCGCTATAAAGGAAAAAACAAAGGACTGGAAGAGACATCAGAAGATTACCTAGTTTATTTTCTTCTCCACACCAGGACATCTAAGTAATTCCTGGCATTACTGCCTGGGGACCTGGGGAATCTCTACCATTGCCAAAAATGTTTTTGGAGATCTCCAGAGTTTTCCAGTACTCTACCTTCCTTACTATTAGGAAGTCTTTCCTAAAACCCTCTTTCTGTCCATATTTCAAGTAGGTAACTCCTTTTTCTAAACACTAGAGACACAGAAAGCAGCTAACAAGCTTCTCTACAACAGACTTTCATGCAGTTGATGACAGCTTGCATGTACTCTGGCTTTTCACTACCCCCTTTTCCACTCCAGGTAAACCACTCTGATTCTTTCAGCTTTCCCTTGTAAGTCACATAATCACTGATTATTCTCATTGTTTTACAGCTGACTTCCCTCTAACTGCTTTTACTTCTGGCAGCAGTTCAGCTGAGTCTCTGCCAAAGCAGGAT
>VZTU01019251.1:106555-117247 GCA_013400835.1 Zapornia atra | reverse complement strand
GGGGCGGTCCCGTGGGGCACCAACACAGACGCTTGTTTTGATTGATGTTATGGGACGAGGGAGAACGGCAGACGCGGTAAGGGCCTTGCTGCTCTAAACCCCGCCACGCGATTCTGCAATGTTTTTAACACGCCGGCGATGCCCTTTAAAGCAAGAGCCCAGCGCGCCTCCAAGGCTGCGAGCATCGGCACACGCTGCTGTGCCGCTGGGCATCTCCACGTGCTCCCGCATCCTCCGCTGTGTCCGGGCCGGGGCCGTGCTCTTTGTGTTGCCCATCTCAGCCCCGGCAACGACGTTCCCAGCAACACGGGAGAGGGGAAGGGGGATCCCCGTGAAGCCGGCTGCAGCCCAGGGAAGCTTTGTTGTTGTTCTGGGCTCAGGCTCCGCAGGTCTGACAGCCGCAGCGGCATCTCGCTGTGAAGCGAGGGGAGTCCCGAGGCGTTACCTGCCGCTGGCAAGGCTGGGGGGGCTCACAGAGCCGGCGAGTCGCCGGGTTAATGAGCATGAAAGGCTCGGCAGCCGGGGCTGGGGAGGCAGGGTCCTGGCTGCGCTGCGGTGTCTTGCCAGCCTGATGAAACTGGTGACAACTTCGGTCAGTCTCAGCCCGCTCTGAAGGAGCCCCGGGGCCCTTCGGGGTGGCAGTGAGTTCCTCCGAGGCAGGTGAGGAGCAGCTGGGGCTGGAGCACGCTCCCCTTGCCCGGCCCTGCTCAGAGGTGTGTGGCTCAGACCGGTGCAATGGGGCTCTGGGCTCCGTGGCACCCAGAGCTGTCGGGCTCAGCTGCGCTGTCTGAACACCCCAGGCTTGTCCCACGCCCTGTGGGAGGCCTGTGTTGGCCTCAGATGATGAGTCTGGATGGTTTCCTTTGCAAAATACAGTTGGGTTCTGGTGTAGAATAGTTTGGTAGTCACTGGACTTCACAGTATCCCAGAATGATGGACTGGTTTGGGTAGGCAGGGCCCTCAGTGCCCCCCTGCCACGGGCAGGGACACCTCCCAGCCCAAAGCCCCATCCAACCCGGCCTTGAATCCTGCCAGGGATACTGGGGCAGCCCCAGCTTCTCTGGGCACCCTGTGCAAGTGTTTGTGCCCTGGTAGAGAAGGAATGATCGGGAAGCACAATGCAAAGTCCTGGGCTGAAGGAAAGCTGAGAATGAGTAAAGCAGCATCTCAGTAACCTGAAACGAGTGTTTGTTCTTCCCGTTAGAGTGACCAGCTCCTGATCAAAGGAGGAAGAGTTGTCAATGATGACCAGTCATTCTACGCAGACATTTATGTGGAAGATGGCTTGATAAAGTAAGTTAAACACCCGTGTTTGGTGACTCTGCCCCAGCAGAGTGCAGTGCCACGGAACCAGAACACGGGTCTGTCCTGGCATTTATCTCTTGGATATGTACCTTCCCTTGTTGGGGAATGAGGGCAGCCCTTGGGATTACTGTCTGGACAGAGCCACATCGGATGCTGATGGGCCACACTCTGCTGTGAGCTGTGCAAGGAGCCAGGCTGTGCTCTCTGCACGCTGGCAGTGAGCAGAGTCCAGCACCAAGACCCTGGTGGCTCCTCAGCTGGTGGCCTGGGGCATCCTCACACTCTGCCAGAGCTGGGGGGGTTGGGATGGGGGCTGCTGGGCAGACCCTGGCTCCACTCCTGGCACCAGCCAAGCACACCATGCTGCCTGCCAGCAGCTTCTCACTGGAGAGCCCAGCCAGGAGTGCAGAGATCTGGGCAGCTGATTAACGGGGAGTCTTAATGCCACTTCCAGGCAAATCGGAGAGAACCTGAGCGTTCCCGAGGGCGCCAAGGTGATCGATGCCTACGGCCAGCTCGTGCTGCCGGGGGGCATCGATGTCCACACCAGGCTGCAGATGCCCGTCATGGGCATGACCTCTGCCGATGGCTTCTACCAAGGCACCAGAGCAGCCCTGGCCGGAGGGACCACGATGATCAGTAAGACGGGGCGGGTTGGCGCGGGCTGGGAAGGCGGGCGCTGTGTCAGGCTGGTATCACTGCAGGGATGATATACCCGCACCGCAGAGACGAGCTGGTTTTTGTGGTAGAGATCAAAGCACTGCAGAGCTCGTTAGAGCCCATTACGTGCCTCTCAGAGCCTCCTGCCACTGCCACACGTGTACATTAAAAATACATAGCTGCTCCTTCGCCTCCCAAGAGAATGAAACAGAAGAAAACTTTAAAACACCTTCTAATATGTTTCTAACAGCTCTGCAGCCGTGTTCTTGTAAGAGGGTTTCTATCTCTGGAAACATCATGTAAAATAATGTTGGCATGGGCTGTGTTGGCACGGCCCCCAGGCCCCCCAGGTGTGTCTGCAGGAGCAGCCACAGCAAGAGCTGGTGCAGCTCTGTGCCCATCCCACAGCCCGTGCCGGGGGGAGTGGAGGCAAGATATGGGGGGAGGCACGGGGAGTGACGGGCTGTGGGTCACCCCCGGGAAGCGCTTGGGGGGGCTGTGTGAGGATGTGCTTTGGTCACCAGCTGCTCCCAGGTGCCGTGCTGGGGGCTGTGTGAAGAGGGGGGGTCTGAGTAGCCGTAACCAGGTGCTGGTTTGCTCCCTTTGTCTCGTTTCGCCGGGGAGATTTATTATCCCTCGTGTTTAGCAGTGCTGTAACGTGAACGCGCAGTACAGCCTGGCCCAGGAGCGCCGCAGCTGCCGCCCTCCGGGTGTTTCTCTCCCTTTCCCTGCCTGACGCTGTGTGCTGTTTCCCAGTTGACCATGTCTGCGCGGATGCTGGGACCAGTCTCCTGGCTGCCTACGAGCAGTGGCGTGGGAGTGCTGACAGCCAGGCCTGCTGCGACTACTCCCTGCACATCGACATCCCTCGCTGGCACGAGAGCCTGAAGGAAGAGCTGGAAGCCCTGGTGAAGGACAAGGGTACGGACGGGGGAGTGGTGTTCAGCAGTCACCCCATGCTGTGAGACTGTATGGGCCCATCAGCTTCACCTCCATCCCTGGAGAGGGGATGGAAAGACGTATCCGACGTATCCTCAGTGCTGTCTCTGGGCACATCAAGGATGAGAGGGTGGTTAGGAGCAATCAGCACGGTTTTACCAAGGGGAAGTCATGTTTGACTAATTTAATAGCCTCTTATGAGGATATAACCAGGTGGATAGATGATGGTAGGGCAGTAGGTGTGGTCTGCCATGACCTCAGTAAAGCATCTGACACCGTCTCCCACAGCATCCTTGTGGGTAAACTGAGGAAGTGTGGTCCGGAAGGCCAAGATGGGTTGAGAGCTGGTTGAAGGGAAGAAGCCAGTGAGTTCTGATAGAGTCCTGCTGGAGGCCTGGATCTAGTGGAGTCCATAGGCTGCTGCAGGACTTCACGCAGTTCCTTCATCCTTATTTCCATGCAGGAGCTACATCTTGCTTTCAGAAATGCTAATACCGAGCTGAGTGACTTCAGTGCAATTTGCAGTCTCAAAGCAGGGGCTTAATTGGCCAATTAGCATCGAAATTTGCAGTGAGTTCCCTCTGGCAGTGCAGAGCAGAGCGGCTGGAGGGATGGAGCAGTTCCAGCCCATACCACATGCGTCCTGTGAATCCCAGTTTATCCATAACATGGCCATGGCCTGGGGTCAGTGGCCATGGCCTGGGGTCAGTGGCCATGGGCTGGGGTCAGTGGTTGCCTCTGTCCCTGTGAAGTGCAGTAGCAGGTCTCTGGCTCAGACTTGGTTTCCCAGTGCAGCCCCTCACCTTGCATCACTGCCAGCCCCCCACCCTGGCACGGCCTGGCCCCCCCTCACCCTGCCAGCTCGCCAGGCCTGCGGCTGTGGCAATAAACCACCCTGTGTTTCCTTCTCTCCAGGGGTGAACTCCTTCCTGGTGTTCATGGCCTACAAAGACAAGCTGCAGTGCACCGATGCACAGGTAAGGAGCTGGCTGCTGCCCCTGCTCGCCGCGCTGGGGCGTGAGCTGGCCGCAGGCCGTGATGGCGTCGCCGTGCCTGACCCGCTCTCTCCTGGCAGATGTACGAGATCTTCTGCCTCCTGCGGGACCTGGGGGCCATTGCCCAGGTGCACGCCGAGAACGGGGACATCATCGATGAGGTACAGTGCCCACGGTCCTGTAAAGGGAGGGTTGGCTGGGTGTTCTGTGTCAGGCAGCCAGTGTGGTGCAGACACTGCTCCTTCCACCCTCCCCAACGCAAATAAGCCCACGGCCCAAGGCTGGGAGGGAAGGGGCTGACGGGGGACGCGGTGGTGGCTGCGTGTGCAGGCGGAAGGACATGCCAGAGGGTCAGGGGCACCTACCAAAATCGACAGCGCCCACCTGGTTCCTTGCACGCACTTGGGTGTCAGCACAGAATCCATCACAGGGCTCAGCAGGCACATTGTGGGGCTGCTCACGGGACAACTCGCTGCTTCAAGTGCCACTCTGTCACCTTCTCTGTCTTGCTGGAGAGTCTCGGGAAGTGAGGGGGTTTCTGGCTGAATGCCACATGGTTCCCACAGGCTGACGGGTCTCTCAGGATGAGGAGTTCAGCGCTGCTGCCACAGTGTGTGTGGCACAGGGCAATGCCAGCCCAGAGCCAGTGCCCAGGAACTCCCTGGTGCTGTGGGATCACAGTCATCGTTCCTCCTTTTCACCTGTAGAGGAGGAGGCCTTGGACACCCACTGCCATGGGGTGATCCAACAGGAGCAGATCTGTGCTTCCCTTTAGCTCATGGTCCCATGGGGGTTCGCCTGGCGTGGGGCAGGAGTTTAAACTGGGAGCAGGACCCCAGGCCTGCCAGGGAGGTTACAGCAGGGTAAGGACTAACCCCCACCTCCCTGGGGCTTTCCTGAGGCGCTTTGTTTGCAGCTGGCTGTGACATATAACGTGGTCCTGAGCAGCTTGGTATCTTCAGGAGGGTTTCCTCCTCAGGAGGGTGCCAGTGGGATGAGACTCGGGGCCTGGGGAGAAGCTGGGAGGATACCTGCAGCCAGAGTACAGTGAATGGAAAAACAGCCATCTGCTAAGAGCACGATCCTCTAAAGCCTGTGAGGCCTTGGCTGTGGCTTTGGCTCAGTTCAAGCTCAAGTGCCCCTCAGCCCCAGAAGGACATGGAACTCCTGGAAAGAGCCCAGTGCGGGGCCACTGAGGTGATGGAGGGAGTGGAACCCCTTCTTTGTGAGGAGAGGCTGAGGGAGCTGGGCTTGGGGAAGAGGAGACTGAGGGGTGACCTCATTAATGTTTATAAATATGTGCAGGGTGAGAGTCAGGAGGCTGGAGCCAGGCTCTGCTCAGGGGTGGCAGCGAGAGGACAAGGGGCAGCGGGTGCAGCTGGAACAGAGGAAGCTCCATGGGAATGTCAGGAGGAACTTTGTCCCTGTGAGGGTAGCAGAGCCCTGGGCCAGGCTGCCCAGAGAGGTTGGGGAGTCTCTTTCTCTGGAGACATTCAAACCCACCTGGATACGTTCCTGTGCGATTAAGTCTGGGTGATCCTGCTCTGGCAGGGGGTGGGACTGGATGAGCTTTTGAGATCCCTTCTGACTCCCAATGCTTTGTGATTCTGTGACTCCTGACTCCTGTCCCTGTGCCCAGCAGCAGCTCAGTGGGAGCTCTGCATGGTAGGAACATCACGGAGTCACTGGTCAGAGCCGTAGCCCTTCAGGTGCCCCTGAAAGGGGGTTTGTGTCCCACATGGCTTCGGACAGGCTCCTACACTGCTGACTGCTCTTCCTTTGCCCCCCAGGAGCAGAAGCGGCTGCTGGAGCTGGGGATTACGGGCCCGGAAGGACACGTCCTGAGCCGCCCCGAGGAGGTACCACCCCTCACCCCTCACAGCCGCTGCTGCAGCTGCTCGAGGTGCTTCCTGCCGTGTCCTGTGTCTGCAGGTGGAGGCAGAGGCCGTGTACCGCGCCATTACCATCGCCAAGCAAGCCAACTGCCCCCTCTACATCACCAAAGTCATGAGCAGAGGAGCGGCGGACGTGTTGGCACAGGCCAAGAGGAAAGGTGAGCTGCTCTCTCGGGCTTTGGGCCCATTCAGAGGTGCCCAGGAGCATCATTCCAGCTGTGAGGCGTAAGAACTCGTTATCCCCCAGTTCTCTCACACTCTAAGGGTGCTGAACCGCAGCGCTGGATCTGTTGGCAGGGTGTGCCAGGGCTGGCCGCTCTGAGCTGGGGGGGTTGAGGTTTGGGATGTGCTGGCAGCTCGGACACCCAAATCTCTGCAGAGGCAGCTAAAAACAACCAGAAAGAAATAAAAAAGGAAATAATTCCCTTGGAACTGTTTGTCACAGACTGAAGGGAACATGGGTCTGGGGAGAGCTCTGGATTCAAACTGGGGGAAGAGTGAGAGGAGCTGGAAGCGAGCTGCCATGCCCAGGGGCAGGCAGGGTCCCCACAGCCTTGCCCTACCCCAGCATCCCTGCCAGAGGTGTATGGGAAGGCGCCTGGCTTGTAGGTACTGATGTGTCTGGGCAGAGGGGGAGAGGCGGATCCAGGGTGGGTCCTGGCTGTGTGTCCAGGCCAGCAGAGACAGTCCAGAGGAATCCAGAGGCTGAGGGAGTGGGAGCACTGAGGATAAGTGGAACCCTTGTGTGGATAACCATAGGGTGGGGTGGGGAGGGGGCAGGTTGGTGCCCGTTAACGGGCTGCTCCGCAGGCACGGTTGTGTACGGAGAGCCCATCACCGCCAGCCTGGGCACCGACGGGTCACACTACTGGAGCAAGAACTGGGCCAAAGCTGCAGCCTTCGTCACGTCCCCCCCCATCAGCCCGGACCCCACCACGCCAGACCACCTCGCCTCCCTCCTGGCCTGGTGAGTCTGTGCCTGGGCAGGTGCCTGAGCACATCCCTCAAACACTGTTTCCAGGAGCAGCATGGCTCACAGAGGGGGCTGGGTGGGCACTGCGGCCCCTCACTCCCCTGAGAACCCAATCTTCCTCCCCACCCCTGGGTGCTGTGGGGTGCAGCAGCACAGCAGAGGCTGGCATGCCATTTGTGCCTGGTGTAACACATCCAGGTACTGCACCGCGTTCATGCTTCCTTGGAGGAGGCAGTAGGATGCCCCACCACAGTTCTGGCATCACTTGGGTTTCCTTCAGCTCAGACCCCAGCCTCTCCTCCTGTTTAACCATGTTCTGGCTTTGGGGGTGCCATGCTTGGAGAATGCTTCCTGAAATCGCCCCAGGTCCAAAGGGAGCCTGCAGAGGGTAGAAGCTCAGTTTAAACAGCAGACAGAGCGGCAGCTCAGTGCTGTGAGGCTGCTGTCACATCTCGTAGGTGATTCCCATGCTCATTGCCCATGTAAACCAACTGATAGAGCACCAAGCCCATGAGCCCCATGCCCCATGTGCTCTGCCAGGCGAGGGTGGCCGTCCTTGAGGGGTGGTGTCAGGTTGTTGAGGCTGGTGGTGGCATCGGGTGCCTCCTCTGACCCCCTGCACTCCGCTTTGGGTAGCGGGGACCTGCAGGTCACAGGCAGCGCTCACTGCACCTTCAGCACCGCGCAGAAGGCCGTGGGGAAGGACAACTTCACCCTCATCCCCGAGGGGACCAACGGCATCGAGGAGCGGATGTCCATCATCTGGGAGAAGTGTGTGGTATGTACCACAGGGGGGTGGGGGGTGCAGGTGTGGGTGGTGGGTGTGGGTGCAGGCACATGAGCAGGGCTCGTGCCAGGCGGCCTCATTAATCCCAACGAGCCGGGAGCTGTGACACTGTCTAGACTGCTACTTCAGAGGAACTTGCTAATGAGAGAAAATGCGATGCTTGAGTGCTTTCAAGGCACCTTCAAAGGCTCTGTGCAGGGACCACCCACCCCCCTCACCCACAGTCACAGGGAAAGGCTCTCCAGTGAATTTTCCTGAGGGTAGGATGTGGCATTCCTCTTCCCTGGCACTTGGCAGGAGGCAGATGGGGCAGGGCAGCTCTCCCTCTCTGGCCACAGCTGTGGCCATGCCTGATGGCTGCCTGGTCACCCCAGGCCCCACTGATGGGGACGGGTTCCCATGGCCCCTCTGTGTTTGCTGGGCAGAGGAGCTCTGCTGCCAAGGGCGACACGGTACCGAGCCTCTGGCCAGCGGGACCGAGTCCTGCCAGGAGCATCCCTGGGAGGCTCCAACCCACGTCCCACAGAGGAGGCATCTCTGTGTGGGCTTCCAGGGCCTTAGGAACCAGGCCCCCCTGAAGTCTTAGGTGGGCCCTGCCCAAAGAGAAATGAAATTGGTGTTTAGATTATAAAGACAGATGGGAAATGTCACTGTTTGGGTTCACTTCCAGTGTTCCTTCTGGAGATAACCCCCCCCCACCACGCTTGGTGAACATGTGACACCTGTACAGGGAGTCAGAGCCTACAGGGAAGGTCTTGTCCTATGGAGACCTTAAATCTCACACAGTCCAGGGAGAGTGGAGCCCATCTGCTGTGTTATGCACCCACAGGGACAAGGCTCAGCCCCCGTGCCTCCTGCCCTGTACCAGCAGTGCTGGTCCTAGCTCTGCGTGCCCGCTGGCGGGGCAGCGGTCATCTGGCCGTGGGACGGGGATGCTGCCAGGCATGGGGCACGGCTCCAGTGACTTGCCTTCCTCCCTTCACTGCCCCAGGTCCCTGGGAAGATGGATGAGAACGATTTCGTGGCAGTGACCAGCACCAATGCTGCCAAGATCTTCAACTGCTACCCCAGGAAGGGGCATGTTGCCGTGGGCGCCGATGCGGACCTGGTCCTGTGGAACCCCAAGGCTACAAAAATCATCTCAGCAAAAACCCACCACCTGGTAAAACAGCTCTTGGCTGTTCTCCTGGGCTGGGTTTGGAGCTGGCAGGGAGCTGTGGGGCAGCATAGTTTTTAGCTCAGAAGATGGGGCTGCTCAGCGAGGGGGAGGGGTTCCTGTGGTGAGCGCCCCGCATCTGTGTCTAGAAATCCAGGCACAAGGGAATACCCTTTGGAAAGGCTCGTTAGTGATAGAAACAGGAGTGTTGGGGAAGGGAACAGGACTCTGCTCCCTGCAGAGTGGGCTGGCTGACCCTGCCGGTTTCACTGTGAGGCTCAGGGTGAGTCTGAAGTGACAAGAGTTTCTGTTCCCAAAGGGGCAGTGGAACTGGGGCTCCCCTGGGCTGAGAGGTGGGCGGCTCCATACAGCAGGAACTGCCTTTGCTCCCATCACTCTGGTGGGTGCTGAGCGTGCTGAGGATTGAGTTTCTCCATCTCGGTGTCCAATTGGAAGATCCCCATTATCTGGAATGTGAGGAGGTAGCTGAGGACAGCTGATGGTGCACGAGGGCGATGTAGAAAAGGGGGGGACTGGGGAGGATACTTGACTGGACTGTCACCTTCTCCCGTTTTAACGGCACCGAGTCTCTGGGTTTGTCCCTGCCAGAACGTGGAGTACAACATATTTGAAGGCACCGAGTGCCACGGGGCTCCCACCCTGGTCATAAGCCAAGGCAAAGTCGTTCTGGAGGATGGCAACCTGCTGGTCACCCAGGGCTCAGGACGCTTCATCCCCAGGAAGACCTTCCCCGACTTCGTTTATAAAAGGATAAAGGCAAGAAACAGGGTAAGGGGAGTTGTTCCCACCGCCACCCCCACTTTGGGCGTGCTCTCTCCAGGTTGCAGTGCTGCAGCAAGCTGCCCAACAGAACAGGCAGCACAGAGAATGCAGTTAGTGTTATTGATTCTTGGGCCTTGTTACTCTGTACTGGTGCCATCGCGCTGCTCTGGGCTCAGCACGTTAGTACTGCCTGGTTTAGCATTGCAGGGAACACCGCTGCTGGTGGTGCTGAGTGCCTGTCCCAAGGCAGGAACAGGACTGGGCCCAGCGCTGGTTCTGTCTGGCCTGTACTGAGGCTGAAGGGAGGGATTCCTCCTGCCCGTTTAAGACAGTCTCTGTTGCTGCATCACCAGCATCAGCCCCGTGGCTCTCAGAGGGTAATGGATGTGGCGGTCGGTAATTACTGGAAATGCAATTAGATGAATCTTCCAGTGTGCCAGCACAGCTTTCTAAGGAGACAGGAAGATGTGCAAGTACATAAGAAGCTTCTAAACAGCTCTGCCCCCCTCTGTCCCTACGGGTTACTTAGAGTGGTTGTTATGGGCTGGGTGAAGGCAGAGCAGAAATTGCTAACCCTGAATTACCTGCACCAGTGCTGGCAGCTGCAGCAGGACCTGGGAGGGCTGGGGGTGCCTCTGGGGTGTCAGGGAGTGCCTCTGGAGCGAGGGCAGCATGGGATCCTGCCAGGTCCCTGCAGGATGGGGATGGGGATCGTGGGACCTGGCCAAGTCCCTGTGGGATGGGGGTGATGAGATCCTGCCAGGTCCCTGTGGGATGCGGATGGGGATGGTGGGACCCTGCCAGGTCTCTGTGGGAGGCCACGTCTCTCCCCTGCAGCACGGCCCAGTGATGGGCAGCCATCTCTGCTCAAAGCCTCCCAGGGAAGTGTTACGCACAGGGAGGGTTGTTATCTCCATGCTGGGTCCAGTCCTTGGTCCCCTGAGCCTCACAGGCATCTCACACCTCTGCTCACTCCCCACTGGCAGCTGGCCGAGGTCCATGGTGTGCCCCGAGGGCTGTATGACGGGCCAGTCCACGACGTCCTGGTCAACACCAAAGCCGTGGCCCCCACCCCGGCGTCCAGGATCGCGCCCGGTGTGGCCAAAGCCCAAGCTCCTCCCGTGCGCAACCTCCACCAGTCGGGGTTCAGCTTGTCCGGTAGGGCCTGGGGACCCCGAGCGCGGGGGCTGGTGGGGGGG
>VZTU01019251.1:35520-106527 GCA_013400835.1 Zapornia atra | reverse complement strand
CGGGTGAGCAGCAGGGCAAAGCTGCTGGATAGAAACTTAATTGTGCTGCTCAGCACGAAGCAGTCCCCCTGCCCGGGGGCTGCCCAGCACAGCCCCTGCCTCTCCTCTTCCCCAGGCTCCCAGGCAGACGACCACATCGCCAGGCGCACAGCTCAGAAAATCATCGCCCCGCCGGGCGGCCGCTCCAACATCACCTCACTGTCCTGAGGGCCTGGGGCCGCCCGGGGGCTGCGCTCTGCCCGACGGAGCCGCTGCCGGGGCGCTTGGGCCCTGCCAGGGCTGCGTCTGGCTGGGAAGGGGCCGGGGGGGCGCCCTCAAGGGCAGGATGAAAATGGAGCATTGGCCAGTTGCCCCAACCCCTTCTTCTCGTAGGTAGCCAATAGAGTAACCCTCCTGCCAGGTACCCGCTCCCCCTCCCCGTCGGTGTTTGTCCCTAGCCACCGGGAAAGCCCAGCCCTGTGATGCCCTTGGCCAGCTTGTGGCCAGGGCGGATGCGAAGGTGTGCTGCGGCCAGCGTGTGCTCCCTGGGTAGCATCGCCCCCCCCTTCCTGTGCTGGGCCAGTAACCACAGGACTTGGGTTGGTGAAGGCCTCTGCACCTGTTCAGGTTTAACACCAGGAGCTGCAGCTCCTCTGGTTGCCACTTCCCCTGACAAACCTCTACACCATCGAGGCCACATGGGATGGCAGTGTGTCCGTCTGTCCCTACCATTGTCTCAGCATCGGGGGGGTGGGTGCAGGCAGCCCGGGCAGGGTGGGTGCTGGCTGCTCCCGGGCCCCAGTGCCTGTAGTCTTCCCGTTAGGCTTGTTTTTTAGACATTATTTATACAGTTTTTCAGGAACCGAGTGTGTGTCTTGCAGCCGCTGACAGGGCTCGTTCCGAGGCCCGGCGCACACGCCAGACTCTTTTATAACGTCCTTAGAGCCCGTTTATTATATTTAAAGGTAGGTACAGGGGGGTGACCCGCTGTGCCAGGGCCTGTGCATGTACCTCTGTGGGAAGGGCTCGCCCGTCGTCTGCTGGTCCTTGCGCTGAATAAAGCTTGTGGCAGTCACGGGCTGAGAGAAGCGTTTCATCCACCACAGCCGAGCTTCATCTTCTTCAGCACAGAGCTCTGCAAACTGGGGTCACGTTCCTGTAACCCCTGTGCCAGAGAAAGGAGAATCGGTGCTGGCTGCGCAGACCCCTCCCAAACCCCCCACTGGCCCTGCTGCTGGGGCAGAGCCAGAGCTGGCCGACGGGCTGACAAATGAGGCTGTGGCACCATGAGGGTGGTGGGATTTCTCCCTCGGGGTCAGCACTGCTTCACTGCCAGCTCTGCAGGGGATGCTGCAGCCCTGCGAGATGTGGCTCTGCCTCGGGCAGCCTGTGCTGGGTCCCCAGCTCGGGCTGAGAGCAGGACGCAGGAGCAACGGAGCTGCACACGTGAGCAAGGGCTGGCTCTGTGGGGGGAGCTGGCAGTGTGGTCTGCAGCTCTGGGCACGTAACTGGTGAAAATTCATGGCCAGTACATCTGTGACTTCCCATGGTGTCAGGAGGGGTGACAGCCTTTGCTCTGAGGCAGCCTGGGATAGGACTGGGGTGGCTGCAGAGCACGGGGGCCATGCCAAGCTGTGGCAGGGATGGTCATGCTGCAGTCGTGGGGTGGAAAGGGGGAACAGTGACTGACCACCCACCCAGAGCATGTCCCACAGCTGGGGCTTATGTGGGGCTGGTTAGATGCGGCCTGAAGCCTGATGGGTACAAAAGCTGGGGCCATGCACCCCTCTGCCCCCCGGGTAATGGGACTGCGTGCAGTTATCTGTATCCACACCCTTAAACCAGGAAGGGATGTTCTGCCTGGGGATTTTTTATAATTACCTGATCTTGCCGACATCTCCTTGGTTAATGCAATGAGCTGTCATCATTCCTGCATCAAGCATCGGGGGAGGCATTCATTCATATATTTGTATTTCATTTTAAGCAACTCATTTAATTGCACTCATTGGTTTTCTAGCTTTCCCTACCATTGCACAAGGCTAATGAGCATCTATTTATTTCCTTTGTAAACAGTGATGGCAGTGGAAACCCCAAAAGAGAAAAGGTACAGGCTGCTGCACTTCCCCTCACTGCCCAGACATCCCAGGCTGAGGTGGATACCCCCACAACCCCAGCACTTTGACAGTGAAATTCTGTGATCTCTGCCCTGGACATGGCCCTGTCTCTGACAGCCAGGCGTGTTGGGGACTGCTGGGACCCTTAGCAGCAGCCAGAGATGCCTCCCCCCTTTCCCCACCTTGCCCTGCAGCCTGTTTGGGCTGGTACCCCCACCTCGCCAGCCGAGGGCTCTGATCCCACTGCCCGTCCCTGCGATGGCAGCTCTGCATTTGTCTCCTCTGCTGGGGAGCTGTGCAGTCGTCCCAGCGCCCTGACACACCAAATGGGGCTGGGATCATCTCTGCAGCTCCGCTGGTGCCAGGAGAGGCTGAGCAGAGACCCGGCAGAGCCAGCCGAATGCAGCCCGAGCCTCCGGGCAGCGAAAGCACCCGGGGCACAAACACAGTCTCTGGTTGGCCTTAATTTCTTTGGACATCTTCCCTGCAGGCTCTGGGTCAGGCACGCGCAGGAGAAGGGGCTGGGGAGACACTCCCGCCCTTGGCCCGTGCCTGGCTCTGGGGCAGTGGGGCACCGCAGCGGCGCCGGAGGAGCGCTGAGCCAGCACCTGGAGCAGGGACGAGCCTCTGGCTCCCACACAAATGGCAGCACTACCTAAAGCAGTAAAACTGAAGTCAGTAAGTGCCTGGCCCAAAGCAAAGCTGGAGAGTGAGGGCACACTGCAGCCACCCACCTGGCCCAGGGCTGCGGGGATGTGCTGGCTGGGGGACCGAGGGCTGTGGGGACATGGCAGTGGTGGCAGCTCACCAGCTGCAGTGAAGGGACTTTCGTCCATAGCCCCGACTCGTCCTGACACATGCAGACCAGCTGCCAGCAGACACAAAGTCATCACAGTGTTCCCATGCTTCCTGCTGCTTTTTCCCTGGAGCAGGGCAGGGGGCTGCGGCCCTCAGCAAGGGGCTCAGCAGAGACCCAGATTACAGCAACCGTCTCATCCCTTTACCACTCCTTTTGAAGTGGGGCAGAGCCCTTCTAGATGCTTCCACACGGAGCTAACGGAGGTCAGCACACTGTGCCAAGAACCAGGGTAAATCATTCCCAGCACTGGTGAGGGCTGAAAGAGAAAAGCCAGAGCCTTCCCTGAGCTCCCCAGGGCCCTCTCACCCAGTCTAACACACAACATCCCGGGCTGGGCAGGGAACAGCCAACACACAGCGAGCTGTGGGGGCTGTGGGTGAGCTCTGGCCCTGCAGCCTGGCACAGGGCTCGCTCCCGGGCACCGGTGCGGTACCCACCGAGGCACGTTCTGCCTCCTGCCCCAACCCATCGGCCTGAGTCAGACACCAGGAAGCTCCAGCCTGTGATGTGTAACAGAACCAGAGCTGTAACATCCCCTGCGTGCACAATGCATGGGGTTTGCTACGGAGCAGAAACCTCGACAGGAGCAGGAGCAGGCAGCAGTGTTAAAAACACACATTTATTACTGCACAGGTGCAATGGCTTCTGCAGCACCTGCAGGAACAAATGCCTCAGAACTTAAATACCCCGTGACGTGGCAGAATTTTCATGCAATAAAATTACAGAAAGGTTTTAACATAAAATACACAGATATACTGTACATGGATTTCCACTGAAAGAATTGTTGAAGATACCCTGCCAAGGCATCAGGCCTCTAGCGCTGTCCAGTGTCCAGCTCCTGTTACTGGCCTTTGTGCTGGTACTTTATGTCTCCTCCTCTCCTTTTGGCACGGGACAGAGCAATAAAGGATTGGCAACAGAAGAGACATCAGGACCGTACCTGGCGTTTGTTTTCTACACACAATTCCCAGTGAAGTTGGTGGGATTCAATGGAAACACTTAAAAATAGGCCGCTCTGCAAAACTTCCTAGTACAACAGGGATAAGAAAACGATCTGATGGCAAGGAGTCGAAGGGGAGTAATTCATAGGCGACGCAGACTTGCACAGCGAGTAATGGCACAGCCTGTATAAACCTGTCCTACAAAACCTGTGTATGGAAATACCTGCCTCAGGAATCGCTGTGTCTGGGGCAGCTGCCATGTGAGCCAGAGCTGCCATTGCCTCTCCCAAGCTCCGCACAGCACCACTTGGCACCAGCACTCCCTCACCCCCTCACCAGGAGCTCTGCTGTGTCTGGAGCCGCATCAGCTCCAATCCAGCAGTGACAGGCTCAGTGCCAGAGCCCTGTGCCGTCACAGGAGCCAGCCCTTGGCAGGGCATAACCAGCCCCGAGCACCAGCCCGGTGCCTTCCATGCATCCCCAGCCCGGCTCTGGCTGCTGCAGGCAGGGCTGGCAGCTCCCAGCTCCTCTGCCAGTGAGCTGCCTGCCCAGGACGGGCCCGACAGCACCACACGCTCCTCCAACACCCACCGATACAAGTGCCACCAGCACAGGAGGGCTCCCCCAGACGTGACATCCCTGTGCCCACTGGGGTCGGTGCAGGCAGCCGGTGCCAGCAGCTTGCTGCCAGACTGGCACGGGAGGGAAGCGGCTCTGGTCAGCACAGGAGTTTGGCACAGACAGGGTGGCTTTATGGGATGCCCCTGCACAGAGCTGGGGGGACAAACGGGGGTTGCCACCTTAATTAGCGCAGGCTCATTATGGGGACAGAGATGGGATGTGACAGGGAAGGGGCCCAGAGAGCAGCAGCACAGCAGGGACGGACCCACCACAAGGATCTGGACAACAAAGCCAACAGGTGTCTCTTTCCTCCTATTCTCTGGCCTTTCCTGTCATTTCTTCTCCAGGGACCAGGCATGAACTGGCGGCAGTAAGACCCGGTCCCCAGCGTGAGTTACACCCATGCATAGTTTAGGATGGATAACGAGTACTTACGTTGTACTCACGGGGTCTCTACTACTCAGCGCAGCGATCCTGGCGATCTGTGTCCTGCCACTGCCCTCAGGGATGAAGGTGAGAAGCAGAGGGAGGAGAGGCAGAGCGCAGCTCCCCCCGCACATCCCTGGAGATGCACTGCTGGATTCCAGGGGTGCAGAAAGAATCCGCCCCAATGTACTGAACCTGGGGAGAGGCAATTCCCTGGCCTCCTCCCAGAAGCATTCCTGGTTTGTGCTGCTGAGGATACTGTGCACGATTGCCCCAGGGAGAACTGGAAAGGGGACACAAATGACCGACACCAAGAGGGTTTGGGGTGAGAAACGTGTGTCTCAGCAGTGAACTGGCTCCTCCCGACACGCCCCGACCTCGACAAGAGGTGTTTGTCACAATAAAGTGATGGGAACATCTAGGCACATCCTACCAAACTGCCACCATCTCCCCAGCCCCAGAGCTCCTGGCTGAATGGGATGTATCCACATCTCATACACGGGGTGGTCTGTCCAAAACTGACTGACACTCCTTGTCCCTCCAGCCACCCAAACCTCTGCCTTTACTTACAGAAAGATGATAAATAGTGCAACGGAGGCTACTGGAAACCCAACCCTATCCATACTGGTGGAATAGATTTGTAGTGGATAATTCCTGAAGAATTGCTCAGCTTTGGGCCTTGTTCTGCTTCTCCTGCCCTCCCTGAGTGCTGGCAGGCTAGGCAGGCTCCCAGCCCAGCGCAGCAGTGGGGGTCAGGATGCTCTGAGAGAGGCAGAGCCCACCTGGGTCTGGGGCCACAGTGGGCACCAAAGCACAACTGCTCTGTTGGGAAGCACCCAGCTGTCGGTAGTGGGGAGCTGAGCCGGCTGGGACATGCAGCAGGCAGCCAGCACGGGACAGACCCAGCAGCTCGGGCTGGGCACAGAGAAAATGGGATGGACATGGAGAGCGTGGGGATGAGGACAGGGCTGTCCCACTGGGAGCACGGCTGCTCACTGCAGCCAATGCACACGGCCAGGCCTGGGCGCCTACAGGTGTGCTCTGGGAGAAGGTAATTAGGGAATGAGAGTGATTAGGTAACCCTGGTGCCCTGCAACCAGACTGGAAGGTACTCAGGGCAGAGAGGGCTGGTCCCCCCAGGGTCAGAGCTGGGGTATGGGTGCCCTCCCGTACCTGGGAAAAGGTGAGGGAAAAGCATTTGCTTCAGCCCTCGCTCACTGAACAGCCAATCATTAACGCAGCTGCTAACGAGGCACAGGCCGTTTGCAAGGAAGGACCCTCAGCCGATGCCAGGCCCTGGCTCTGCCCTGAAATAACCGTGTGCCATCGGTGTGGGGGCTTGGGCTGCCCCCCGCGCCGCAGCAGCCGTGCCTGCGCACCGGAACGCTCCTGGAAAGCCTCCTGGGAAAACCTGGCTCTGCACGATTTTAGCCACCAACTAATTCCCACATAAAACTGTGGAAAATAAACGTGTCGTGTCAGTTTTTTCCCATCAAACTGTTCCGTACCGGTTACGTCCTTCAGCTCCATTCCCAGAAACTGGAAACGCGGCAAAATTTGTCCTGAGGGAGTCTGCATCTCTTGGGAACCGTTTCCATCCACCTCTGCGTGAGGAACACAGAGCAGGGGTCAGACCCTGCAGCCTGGCAGCAGACAGATGCCGACGGTTTGGCCGTGACGGCAGCTCTGCCGCAGGCCCTGCGTGTCACCGCAGCCGCACGGGGCGGCTGCCCCACCGCCCGCTTCCAACCCACGGCCGCTCTGCACCAAAGCAACTCAGAGAGTGAAGGCTTCTGAAAGGAGAAGAAAGGCAATATCCACAGCAGGAAGGAGACCGCCCGTCTCCTTGTGAAGTTGAACCAGGTCTTGGTCAGTTATATACAGTACTTGTACTTTACACTGGAAATACATGGAAGGGTGAAAGCAGCTTTTCCCCTCCCGGGACGGAGCAGCACTGCACAGCCGCCCCCCTTTATCCCAGCAGAATCTGGGCCTGTGATGAACCGTGTCCTCCCAACCCAGACCAACAGAACCAGACCCCCGAGGGGGTCACACGGCTCCTCGCAGCAGCCACGTGAAACCAGCAAGTATTTTAAAAGCACCCTGCATCTCCACTCCACCTTTAACCATCACCCGGCCCCAGAAGGACCCACCGAGCACACAAACCACATTTATTTGCTCCGAGTTAGGAAAGAAATGGAGAGGTGATGAGAGGACAGCGACGTGCCTGGGACGTCCTTGCGTGGCAGGACCCAAACTGCTCCAGGCTCCCAGGGTGCCAGTGCCACGCGCCACAGCCCAGAGCGGCCCCAGCTGCTCTGACATACCTGGGATGGCTTCTCCTGACAGCAGCCTTTACAAACAGGGGACGCCAGAGTGAAATCCAAGCCACCTACACGGCCTTCCTCCCCCTCCACGCCTGCTCCATGCCTTCCCTTGCTGCACCCCAGGACAGAACCTCTGTTCTTGCATCCCCCTGAATGAAAGCCACGTGCAGCTTGGCAATCCTGCTCTGGAGAGGGCCAGGTCCGGACCTTGATCCCCTCCTCTGACCAGTTGCATAGCAAGTACCTTTCCTCACGGCAGGCAGCCAGCGTGCCGCACGGCTCCGCCTGCTCCAGGGAACCAGTTCTGTATGAACTATCATCAGCTGGTGTGCTACAGCTTGGCAAGACGAGTTGTCAGCACGCTCGGGCTGTACCAGAGGACAGCCTGCGGTGCTCGGCGCCACCTGAGAAGGGGTTATCGGCGCAGGCCAGCGACCCTCGCCCGGCGGCTGCGGCCTAGCTGCTGCCCGCGGAGGAGCAGACGGAGCTGCACATGTTCAAGTTGGAGGTCTCAGACTCGGCCTCGGTCTCAGCTTCATCGGTGGTCTCTGGGGGGGACACGGACTCGCTGGTCTGCTCTTGGCTCTTCTTTAGCCTGCGTGGAGCAGAGGAACCAGGCGTCACACAGCTGCCCCCAGCCCGAATGCCCGCAGCGGGGTGCTGCCGAGGTGGGCTGCTCACACCCCACCCAGGAGTTGCCTGTGGCACCCCACAGTAAACAAGAGCAGTCTTCCCAGAGCAAAACGGTCACGGCAGGGACTGACCTATCACCAAAACCCACCGAAACACTCTCAGGCACTCCAGTGACCTGCAAGGCTTCAGCACTGCCCAGCCAGACCTCAGCCACCAGGGCTGCAGACTCCCAGCTGTGCTCCTGCTCTGCCTCCTCCTCCTGCCTCCTGCTTTACTTACACTCCCAGCACCCCCACACTAGCCTGCTCAAGCACAGAGAAAGCCCCTGCTCCAGCTCCAGCGCTTCCACTGCCTGCTCACGCCCTGCAGATGCTTTACCACATTCCCTGCCTTCATTTTCCAACACATCATCCCCTGGAAGCAGGATGGATGAGAAGATGCGGCAGGGGAACTGAAGCAATGTCACATACATATGTTAAACCCGCCAAGTCCCCCCACAGCATGTTTTATTTCATGGCTGTGATTAATAATCCCTGCTCCTGTCTCCCTGCTTTTCATACAGGGGCAGCACCTGAGCTCCTCAGCCGGTGTCAGCCCCCTGGGCCAAGCCCATGGTGAGAAGCTCCAGGCTGGTGGGCCCAGCATCTGGTTCCTCAGAGATATCAGGAAAAACGAGTATTATTTTTCTTTCAAAACCCTCCCCTTGTACTCACTTCTCTCTGTTAAAGATGACAAAGTCTTGCTGGATGGCTTCAAGGCATTCTTGGAGATAGTCATTCTCCTGTCGAAGAAAAACAGCACAAGCCTAAGAAGTCCCAGTCCCATTTGCATCCCGCTGCTGCCTCCAGCACCACAGCACTTCCAGCTGCACCACAGAGCCTCCCAGCCAGCAGAAACCCAGCCCAAAGGCAGGATGGGACCAGCATGGCTGTCTGACTCTGTGGCTTTCACCGGTGCCTCGTTCCACCCGCAGCGAGCAGAGCAGCGTTCCCTACGACAGCATGCAGTTGCCCAGACAACCCCTGCATGTCTACCTGTGTGCCTGGCTCCTGGGAGCGCTCTGCTCCATGCATGGGAAGGGCAGCCACCGCTGGGCAGGATCAGCACCAAGCCTGCCAGGCCCAAACCTGACGCCGTGTCCCACCGGCGGCTGCCCCACGCCGGGGCTGTGCAGGTACGCTGCCCACATGCGGGACGGGAAGCAGGCAGGAGGGAGGGGTGGGCATGCAGACAGCCCACGCCGATGTCTGCCATGATCTCACCTCCTGCATCACCTCTGTGCAGGTGCAGAAACCCCCTCTGCTCCACTCCACCTCCAAGGGAGGCAGGGATGCTCATCTCCTGCCCAGGACAACTGCCCGAGCCCGTCCCTCGCTGCAGCAGGGGCAGAGCCCTGACACTCTGGGCAGCAAAACCCCCCGGGGGTACTTGGAAATCTGCCTGTTCTGGTTCTTCCCTCTCTTGCTGCCCGATTTCAGCGCGTGCAGTAAGTCTCACTGACAGCAGCACTAACCCCACCAAAGAGGGAAGTTAATTGCAGTTAACTGGCAGAGACGATGAGACAGGTGCCCTGCCCAGCATTCCCTGCAGCTCTCAGGCAGCGGATGGAGCTGACCTGGCCAGAGTGATGTTTGCTCCTTACCCTGGGAACTGCGCAGCTCCCAGCTCCCACCCAGGGAAGCAGGGACAGTGGGTGACACGTTTGCTCTCCCAGACATCCTGTCAGCCCACCCAACCTGCAAACACCCAGCTTCTGCAGAACTCTACTGATCCCTCTCTGCAGAAAGCACTCACGGGCACACCAGCACACGGCTCCCAGGCTCACGTGCTGGGCTCCCAGCTGGCAGCCGGAGCTTGCGCTCCACAGGAGCCCAGCAGAGCCACAGGCTGGCCCAGCACACAGCTGGAAACAGGGGATAGTTACCCAAAAATGGGACCAATTGGCCAGATGTCTCTGTGTGGCCACATCAGGGCCCAGTTAACTCCTGCTGTGTAACCCCACCACAGCAGCCACAGAGCTGGGCTGCTCCTCTCAGGAAGGTGCAGATCGTACTGGACACGTTCTGGGCTCTTTGGAGTTTTCCTCTGGACCAGTGTGCCCAGACCTCTGTTTCCCTTTTCACTTTCCAAAGCACAGGGTATTGTGAAAGAGGAGGAACATTTGGCTGTGGGGAAGACTCCATCAGGCAAATGTTTCTATCCAACTCAGTCTGCAGGTAGGGCACTGTCTCAGTAACTGCTGCGCACATCCCCAAATGGAGCAGCTCAGCTGCCTGTCCCGGCTGGCTGTGACCCCAGAGAGCACTTACGGACTGAGAGCTGTCTTTGCTGTTGTCCCTTGACTTGTTCTTTGCAAGTCTTTTCTTCTTCTTGTGCAAGGGCCTCGACTCCAGGATCATCTCCTCCAGCTCGAAGGTGGGGTCGCAGTGCAGGCGCCCCTTCTGCCAGGACACACAACACACCACCATACGCGTCAGGTGCAGCAGAGATCCTCCCACAGCAAACACACTCAGAAGCTACACCTCCATCAGAAAGCCTCTGCTGAAGGCAGCGTGTCCCCTGCCCACAAGAACCGACCCCTCTCAGGGCTGGCACACAGGTCACTCCTACTCACATTGGGGACGAAGCCTGGCTCCACACGCTTCTCGCAGACATCACTCCAGACCACGCTGGACAGGTATGTCGAGGCCTGAACGTCAGCCAGGCAGGAGAAGCGATGCTCAGGGTTCACCGTCAGCAGCTGGGGACAGAGAAGCATTCCCATCAGAGGAGAAAAAAGAGGAGCCCAGCATCCTCCTGCCTTTTGGACGCACTCGGGCGGTCCAGCCAGGCAGCAGCCCTTCTGTCGTGGGAAACACACAACTCACTACAGGAAAAAAACACCTTAGAAAAGTGTCCTGGAGGTTGTGAAACCAGATAGCCAAAAATTTGGCAGTGTGAGTGCTCGGAGCAGCATGGGTTTGCCCCTCCCCTGCTTACCTACAACACATGACCTGGCACACTCCTCCCCACACCAGGACAGACCTCGCTCCCTTGTAAAGATGCCGATTCCCCCTGAACCTCGATTCCCCCAGAACCTCGTTGTCTGGGTTGCAACCCCCACATGTCCTGTTTTCACACCCCTTCTGTGGCACCAGGGCACACCGCTGCGTTTGTCACACACACAGGTTACAAAGCACAGAGGGGAAACCCCAACTGCTTGGTCCACAGAGACACCAGGCTGAGGACAGGCCCAGTTTTTGGAAGAATTCAGCACTGTGTACCACACTGTACTCGAGTCACAGCTGCCAGGACTGATGGAGGTACAGCTGGTGTGGGATCTGAGCAGGGCTTCCAGAAAATTCTGTGCCTAGTCACCCTGGGTAATATCTTCACTGATGCTCACAGGATGCCACCTTTGCAGTACATCCTCAGAACCCTGTGCACATCCCTCCACTCCCAAGTGCAGGAGGCTCATGGCAGGTGGATCATACCCACCCCTGCCCTTTCTGGGGGCCAGAGCCTCCTCCTGCCCACACCACTGCTGTTGGAGCCGTACCCCACCTCTGGACCAGTCCTTCCCATTTTTACAGAGCACTCAAAATTTGAGCCCTGACCTCCAGCCAGCTTCAGGCATGCACAGAGTGCGTAAGGTCTCTGGATTGATGGACACCTGCAACAGGACCGCGACGAAATGCTCATCGAGGATTGTTTCCTTCAAAGAAATGTAGCATCACTCTAGGCATGCTCCCTGCAGGCAACTACAGCCTTTGCAGGAAACAAAAACAGTCACTGAGTATGTGTCCAGTGCCAAAGGCAACTACAGGAGAAACAGGTAAGGGTGCCTGTGCTTAGAGCACGGCAGGTGCCCCAGCATGGGGATGCTTGTGGAGGGCATGCAGTAAAAGGCCACCTCGACCTGCAACTGCTGCCCAAGGAAACTTCTCATGTGCTTCTTCACAGCATAAAATCACTTTCATCTCTGGAAGGGAAAGGGAGGAACTCCTTGGTAAGGCTGCTGTGATCGCAGTGGCCCAGCTGGATGTGGGGAATCAACACAGGAAGCAGGGAGCTGGTGCCAACGCATTGCCCAGCATCAGCCCTGGGCACCGGCAGAGCCCCCCGGCTGTCCCCGCAGGCAGGACCACAGCCAGGGCACCCCGAGCACAGAGCCCCAGCGCTCAGTGGGGACACGGGGGTTCTTCCCAGCTGAGGGGGTTGCTGGCATCTGTGTTCCTGGGCAGAGACTCGGCTGCTGCCGGCGTGCAGAGCCCGAGAGCCGCCGACCCAGCAGATGGCAATGCGAACCTGCCGCACGCCGCGCTGCCGCCATCGCTCAGACACCCTCTCGTTATGTAAACTGCCCACCCAGCAGTAGCTGGCACCCGAGTCCTTCGCTTGCTGTCAGTGCCTTGTCTCTCTAGCACAGCCACCAGCTCTGTTTCTGAGTTCTCAAGCAGGCAGAAGCTCACCCCACAGCTTCCGCACCCAGGCACCGGCTGCCTCCTGCAGCAGACACCCCATCCCACGGAGAGGGAACCCCCCAGGCAGCCACAAAACCCCAGAATCTCCTGAGCTGGAAGAGACCCATCACCATCAATCCCATCGAGTCCAGCTCCTGGCTCCACACAGCCCAGCCCAGTCAGAGATGGCACTGAGCACATCATCCAGACACTTCTTGCCCTCAGCCCATCTCAGGGCTGTGACCCCTTCCCTGGAGAGCTCGTGCCAGCACCTGACCCCCCTCTCAGGACAGAACCTCTTCCTGACACCCAGCCTAAACCTCCCTTGGCACAGATTCACGCCATTACCTCAGGTTCTATCCCTGGTCCCCAGAGAGAGGAGCCCCCAGTGCCCAGGATCTTCTTGCTGTGCTGTGGTCTGCCCTGTTTGCCATCCCTCCAGCTCCTGCTGCTTCACTTGCCTCTCCTGCCAGGCACTGCCCTCTCTGCAGGCAGCTCTCACTTCCCCCTGGTTCCCAGATGCTGCCCACGCTTGCTCCCTTGCTGCCTATCACTGCTGACCCCCATCACCTAACTATAACTATATAGATAATGAACAGAAACCCCCTCAGAGTCCCAAGAACCAGTCCTACTGCCACTGCAGGGTATGTGTTAAGGTGCTGACAGTTTAGTTTCCCAAGGTCCCCCCCCACCCCCGGGCACTGCCGCTGATGTAAGGTGCAAACCACTCCCACGGCACCACTCACCTTTCTCAGCAGAGCAACCATTTCCTTTGACCAGGCAGAGGAGTACTGAACGCTGACAGTGCTGAAGAGCTGCACCAAGGACTCCACAGGGTTGTTGGAGTGGATGTCATACGGTCTCTGTGGGGGGAAAGCAGAAGGATGAGAAGAAATTCCCCCTCCCCTCTGCAGCCGCTCAGAAAGCGCGTTCTCCGTCCGGGAGCCCTACCCAGCCCCGCAGCAGCTCATAAGCCATGATGCCCAGGGACCACCAATCCACCTCGAAGGAGTAGCCCGTCCCGCCGCTCAGGAAGGAGTGGAAAATCTCTGGGGCTGAACAGAAAGGGCAAAACGCAACAGGTTACTCGCTGGCTCCTACTGCTCCTGTTTCAGGTACACAAACCTTAGGGCTATTTTTACACACTACTGCCCGGGGGGAAGCCTTGGCGTGGCAGCTGTGGCAGGGATGGGGAGCAGGCAGGATGGGGAGTGTGTGACAGCACCTCACACCGTATGTGCTGCTGGATGTCTGGGCACACGTGTTAACACACTGGGTTAGCTCAGTGTCCAGGCGCATGCATGTTAACATGCTGGGTTAGCTCAGTGTCCAGGCACACATGTGTTAACATGCTGGGTTAGCTCAGTGTCCAGGCACACATGTGTTAACATGCTGGGTTAGCTCAGTGTCTAGACACACACGTGTTGACACGCTGGGTTAGCTCAGTGTCCAGACACACACATGTTAACATGCTGGGTTAGCTCAGTGTCCAGGCACATGTGTTAACATGCTGGGTTAGCTCAGTGTCCAGGCACACGTGTTAACATGCTGGGTTAGCTCAGTGCCTTTGTCACAGACAGGGACTGTCACAGCACGCAGTGAGCACTCTCGGGATGCGGAACAGGGGCGCAGGGAGCAGCTCCTGGTTCTTACCCATGTATGGCTTCGTTCCAGCTAAGGCAGTTGCTCTTTCACCGTCCCTAATTATTGTTGCAATATTAAAATCTGTTAAATGTGCATGACCTTAAATAAAGACACATTGTGAGACAGTATTAATGGCAGCACAGAACAAGGGCAATGCATAGTCAGAACACACATTCCCTAAGCTCCTGCCCTCAGACAGCGCGGCATGGGCACAGGTCCGGGCTAGACGCCACTGGAGGCTGTACCAGACCCCGAAGCTTTCCCAGATCTCAGGCTGGCTGGGTGATTCAAAGGCAGCTCACTTTGGGTCCTGATTTTAAACTGCACATGGAGTGGTGACCTCCACGAGCTCCAGTGGTTGCTCAAATTGCTCTATTCAGAATGTGCAGTCAGCAAGCAAGGGAAGCACCCACCATACTTGGGCATTGCCTTGGCCACATCCATAAAACCCCAGAACTGTTTTGGATAGAAGCCACTGACCCACGACTACCCTGACATCCCAGAGCCGGGACACTCCGCTGCTGCTCTGCACAGGCCATGGCAAATTGGATGTGCCAGTGGAATGAAATCCTAACGCTCCTTCCCAAGCCCCCAGGCCTGTACAGAGAGACTACTATGACATTACAAGAAGTGCTGGAACACCTCCTCTGCTTCGAGCCTGCCATCGGGAGTGACAGGTAAGGGAAAATGTCACTGTCCTCGAGCCAGCCCCTATACAGAAACCCACCCGCTACCTCCTGCTCCCTACCTACAAGGCAGATATGAAGAAGGCGTGAAGCATGGACTGCCTTGTCCCCTCAAGTCTTCCCTTACACCTCACAGAATCATAGGGTTTGGAAGAGACCCCCAGAGATCATCGAGCCCGACCCCCAATCTCCTTTCTCCCACCCATGCCTGGGCTTTCCACCCCGCACTATTTTCTACTGCACTTCTGTGCAAGCTCAAGCTTTGGGTTTTATGGGGCATTATGATAAAACCCTGACAGTTTGGAGCTGGAATGGAGGTCATCTCAGGATCTCCTGTGGTACGTGCCCTGCGTAGGCCATCGAGACAATTCCACCCACAGATGCTCTAACAGAAGTTCCTGAGCTTGCTCAGCCCAGATCAACCCCCCAGGAAAACATCACAACTCTCCTCAAAGTGTATGTGCAGACCACTCTCAAACTCAGCCAAGCCAGTTCTTGCGCTTCGTGCCCTCCCACAATGCCAGGTACCACATCTCTGGCTCGGGGGCACCTGTGAGGGAGCAGGCAGAGCATGGGGGCTGCAAGGTGGGGGTGAGGAGGAGAGGGGCTGCCCTTGGTGGATCTCCCCCTGCTTTACAATGCACAGGTACGTCCCACCAAGCACCAACTAACCAGAAGGGCTGGTGCCTTCTTCACACTTTTCCCAGATAAAAGGACAGAGTATTCCAGACTGCAAAGACTCTGTCCCTCAAAAGCAGGAGGCCGATAAAGCAAGGCAGCAAAGAGAGACCCTACCTTGCTCGTCGAGGAGGATGTTGTCTGGTTTTACATCTCTAGGAAAAGAAGCAAGGTTATAGCCAGATGGAATCTCAGTCAGACCAAGGACACAACTCAACAACAGAACCCTGCCACCCTGTTACCTATCAGAAACTAGAAACACAGACAAGAACAATTCACTTGCATAAGACAAGTCCACTTATGATGGACCAGAAATGGGATTTTCCTGGGCAACTGGGCACAGATGCGGGAGTATCCAACTTGATTTCTTGATGTCTAAGGAAAATCAAGACCACAAGACCAGGACTCTCTCTGAGATTGCTCTGGCACACGCCCTGCAAGGGGCTTTTGGCCTGCTGGTGAAGAATGAGGCTTCCTCAGAGCAATGGGGAGCTGGATGGTGCCCAGGACTGGCACCGTGGGTGCAGCTTAATGCCAGCAGCTCCCTGATTTAGGGCAGTGATGGGGTTGAGGGCCTCACAGCAGCGGAGACAGCATCACCCACCCCAAACCAGGCACGGGCAGCTCAGGCCAGGAAGGGCGAGCCCGGTGGTTACCTGTGGATGATGTGCTGACTCCGCAGGTAGTCGAGCGCCAGCGCCATCTCACAGATGTAGAGTCTGACTGTTTCCTCCGTGAACTGAACGTTCTGCTGCAGGTGATAGCGCAGGTCACCACCCAGGAGCAAGTCCACCACCATGAACATGTCCTCCTCGTCCTGGAAGGAGTACCTGCGGGGAGCGGGCAGGTGAGCCTCGCGGGGGGAGGCACACAGCCAGGCCAGGCCTCTCCCCTCTCCTGACTACGCAGCGCCTGGGAGAACTGCAATCGTTCCCACCACAAACATAGGCCCGCTTCTAACGGAGCAAGTGCAACTCAGGCTGCTGACTTGGGTCTCAACCTATTGCTAGACTACACAAGGCTTCCCCTGAGGGGGAAGCACCCCAATTAACTGCCCCCCTGCAGCAGCCCCTCCAGGGCGCTGCTGTGTAACCCCCACAGCACGCAGAGCCATGGCAGAGCACAAAGCTTTGCTAGCCACTCACGTCAGAGACACTTCACATCTTCAATTGCCAACAATCTGATAAACCCGCACTGAAAATAGCTCTGCTGTCCTGAAAAAGGACTGGGAAACACGAGTGCTAATTTAACCACGAGGACCAGAAAAGGAGATTTATATTTACTGTAGAGTAAAACGCCTCTCTAAACCCGTGGAGGATCCCACAGGAGACTGACAGCCCTGAGGACACACCACAAAACCACATCCCATTGTTAGAACTGGGGACAGCATTCCTGAGGAGGGAGCACGTGGGATTGTGTAATACTTGTGAATCACACACTTCTGCTCCCATCCTAAATGTAGGCTTATGCTAGAAGTATGAGCTGAACAGGAAAAATCCGCTCATAGCAAGTTTGCCTGAGGTTTTCATTACCTATCTGGCCTCTCTGGGGAAAGGGATCAACAAAAAGCACGTGGAGCATGATCGACTTTCACCACTCTGGGTAGAAAACTTCCCGAATTTCTGAGACTCTTCCTGCCCAGCAGCCCAGAGAGCAAATCCAAACCCCTGCCCAGACTCATAGCTCTGGCCACCTCCCTGCATACAAGATGCACTGTTTCTCTAACAGCTGTTGCTGGAAGCACTGTGCTGCCCCAGACACCTCAGTTAAACACAACACATCCTGGCACAGGGATATTACACTGGCAGGAGTCCCTCAGGAGGGACCTGACCGTGGTATCTCTGCACAAAGGCTGTGAGAAACACCCAACACAGAGCTGCTTGATGGAAAAAGAGAAGCTAAGCTGTGTTAAGGTATTTGGTGCCACAACATCTGGCTGTCTTCTCTGTAAAGCCACCGGTGTTTCCCGAACGCCCAGCTCCATTGGAGCAGCTCGCTGGGCTGGTCCCACAGCCAGCCGTGACCGCAGGAGGATGGGGAGAAGGCGGCTCCCTGCACTCCCGCGGGCAGGCGGCCCCGGAAGGCCGAGCAGGGAGATGCTCACCAGAGGTTCACCAGGAAGACGTGCTCGATCTCCTGCAGGATCTCCAGTTCCCTGAACACGTTGCGAACCTCGTCCCGTTCGATGCACTGCTGCTTGTTCATGTACTTCATGGCATACATCTTCTCAGTGTCTCTCTTCTGCACGATGCACACCTGAAGGAAGGGAGGAGAAAACAGCAGTTAGCAAAGTGTTCCCTGTCCCTGTCTGCTGCTTTAGTGGGCTGAGCCCCACAGCACTCCCCACTGCTGCCCTGCTCCCACGTATTCCTGGCTGTGACCTGGGATCCCCAGATACATGGCCCCCCGCTCTGTGTGCAGTGCTCCTGTCCCACACAACAGCTCCCTCCTGGATGGGACACCCAGGTCCCAGGGAGCTTCCCAGCAGGGAATGGTTCTGGGAGCTCTGGGATTGCTTCGTGCTGTGGAGACCAACCTCGGGCATGGCAGGGCTTCTCTCCCAGCACGGCCCCATTCTGTTCACATCGCTGGCTGCCAGCCCCCAGTAGATCAGTTCCCATCTACCACAGGCATCAGAAAGGTCAAACCATCCCACTGGTTTGGCAGAAAGTGATTAAAATGTAACTCTGTTAGAGCCAACTGCAACCGCTGTGCCCAAGGACTGAGCAGCACCCTGTCCTCGCAGGACACGGACACTCCCTCTCGGGGTCCTGTGTTCCCAGCGCCCCTCCTGAGCTCCCAGCTGGATGCAGGGCCACACCATGGGACCAGGATGTGTCCTTCCCTGGCAGGGGCCATGCTGCCGACCCAGCCACAAGCCTCCTGCCCCACAGCCGATGTGCTCCCCACGACAGGGCACAGACAGCCCACAGGAGTCTGTGCTGGGCCCCCCATGTGAAACATCTCCCCACAAGCTACTCACACCCATCCCTCCCAGCACACTGGCATCTGCACCCAGCACAAAGCCCTCGGCGCTGCCTTTAGCGTGTCTCCCCGCCCCCCTTCTTCTGAGACTAACTGCACCTTAATTACCAAGGTGACTACATTTAAAAGAGCTAATTAGTTATCAAGGTAACTATATTCAAATGAACTACTGGAATTTCTACATCTGGTATAATTATGTCTGTCCTCTCTTAATTATCAGATGTGCTGATGATTACAAGGCACTGGATATATTTGCTCTGAAAAATAAGTAATGTGGCATTTTGGTCACACAGCCCTCATCAGGGGCTGGCTGGGGGTGGCTGTGGGAGCTCATTAGAGAGCAGGTCACATTTACACCGGGCTTCCATGGCCAGCAGAAAACATCACAGGGGAGCCGCCTCTCTAAAATACTGCCATTAATACCCATTTGCAAGTGCTAATGGCGCACAGTATAATATCATCAAGGACACATTACAGCAAGAAGGTGACAAAATAATAGGTGGTTATCGTTAGCCTGATAAAAACATCCCAATTAGCGATGCACGCCGAAATTATGGGGATTATTTTGCAGTCGTCATTACAATTAGGGTAAGGATGGAAAATCATGTATTGAACTAGCTCCTGGCACACCTCAGACCTCACTCCTGGGGCTGCCTGACTCCAGCGATGCTCTCTGGGTCCAGCTCCCGCCTTGCCCAGAGACAGGCACCGCTGGCCGAGCGGCTGGCGCTGGAGCGGGCTGGGCCATGGCTGGGCACCCCTCGGCCCCCAGCTCAGTCCCGACCGAACCACGGCTGCCTATCCATCACCCATCAGCACCACCAAGCCCAATACCAGGGCCAGTTCCCCCACACACCTCCGAGCTGCTGGACGGGAAGGGGGGACCCCAGCCCTGTCCCACCTCAGGTGCCTGCGGGTGTGCAAAGCCCATCAGCCTCAGCTGCGAGGGACCCCGCACGCTCCAAGAGCACATGGCAAAAGCCAGCCCTGCTCTGTGCAAGTGTCATCACAGTGATGAACTACCGACCGCAAGGCAAAGTGCCAGACAGGACCTGAAGCAGACTAAACTGGCTGTACATCTAATAAACCAGGCAATAATAGCTTTATATTTTATAAATTCTTTGAGCAGAAAAGGCCTCACTGTTCAGAGCCAGGTCATTGCTATGTAACTGCTAGAAACAAGCCTCCGAATCACAGCCCTCCAGGCTCTGAACCGCACTCCTTCGGGGTTTCAGGTTATTTCACATCCTGGCTACCAGCTCATTAATTGCTAGGGGTTTATTTGGGGATTTTTAGCTTGTGACTTGCACTATCGTAGCAGGCATTGCACGCTGTGTTTATCTTGCATGCTTCTTGCTGCTCTGAGGGGAAAATGGAAACCTGGTGTAAGAAATGAGAGAACGATGGAAACTTGTGTCACTCTGCAACCATCATAAACAGCTCTGAGACCAAACGGCATCGCCTACATACAAAGCCACGCCGCTTCCAGCCATGCTGGAGGAGGCTGATGGGTGCCACGGGCAGCGCAGGGCAGCCTGGTGTGTGGTGCCCACTGCGGTGCTGCCCGACGGCACAGCTCCTGGGGCAACCGATGGGCAACTGGGGCGAGGGGACACTTCTCCAGTGCCACAGCTCCGCTCCCAGTGCTGCTCCCATCACCAAGGCCATTATGTTACCCATCCCATTAATAGAGCTCCTGGCAGGGATGTAGCCCAGGGACCGGCATGGGTGCTGCCCCAGCAGGCAGGGCCGCTCAGGCCCTTCATCCAGCGCCCCTGGTTACCAACACGTCTCACACACAGAAGCATCAGCGCTCAACACGGCTCCTGCCTTTTTCATGCCCCGCCATTCGTGCATCTGTTCCCAGGGAAGGAACAAACATCTACTTGGTAACAAGTCAGGGTGGGTTTTTTAAATCCATCTCAATCCGTTTCCAAGCCACTCCACAATGTGAAGCAGCACAAGGAAGCAGAAAGAGGAGCCTGCTTTGTCCTCACTGTGCACAATGCGGTCCCCGGCTGCACAAAGGAAACGCTCAGAGCTTAAACACAGCCATTAGAAAAGATTGTATGTAATGCTGCCAGACTGGCGACGCAGAAGGCAGGCATCAGCTGGTACTATATTGCTCAAGACATGGCACATAAAAGATTTAATAGAGTCCCAGATACACTGAGCATTCAGCTGCTGCCAAACGGGTTGTGTACAGCTGCCTTTGCTTTTATTGCATTAAAGGCACAAAGGGGCTGGAGCAGCGTTTGTGATTCAGGACATGAGATGCACATTTAACATCTCCCAGCTCGATCCCGCTTCACAGGGCCTTAGACAATGACAATGCCTGCATTGTCCCCAGAGCTGGCAGGTCCTTCTCATCCCAAGCTGGGGTGCTCTGGGTCTTCACCCAAGAGCACCAGCTACCCCCTTAATTCAGAGGGGACTAATAAGGACCACTGGCCTCGATGATACTACACAAGTAACAGGGAGGGAAAACTCTGAAATGCTTTTCTTTATAGAAAGAGTCACTGTAAAAGGCAGGGTACATGCACAGAGGTGTTCAGAGACACCTCTGCTGTGTGCACAAAGGAGTTAGCCTGACTTGGGGCCACAGAACCTGGAAGGTTGGAAAAGAGCTCTAAGACCATCAAGTCCAACCATCAATTTCAAATATCAGACCTCAATTTAAGGCTTGCAAACCAAATGAAAGACAAAACCAGAAATATTGGGACTAAATAACTGGAACATAGCTGAAGATACACTTTTCATCTACCACCCCCCCCCCCCATGACTGCAATCTGCAGGGATGAACTTCGCTTTTCTGGTCAGAAGCATCCTCACCATTTACACTCTCAAACCAACCTGGCTTTAGGACAATGCCTCTGGATAAACCTGTTCTGTAGGATCAAAGCACACTCTGTCACATCATGCACCAAAAGCAAAAACAAAGTCCCTAACCCATCAGGAATGACTCGGCCTCTTACCCCCTGCCCTGCTCACCGGGCTCTTGCTTGCCAAAGTTACTTCTGTTTGCCACCCGACCAGGGTGCAAGTTGGCATGGAAATAGAGAGACGGGATTTGGGGATTTTTGGGTGTCCAGGGGACTCAGGCATTTTGTCCTGTTTGGAAGGGGGTTTGTTCTGGTCAGTTTAGGATCTTTCCCCATCACCTACGTGTTTGCTGTGCTGCACATGTCCCCTCCAGCCTGCTCTCTCTCCAGCAGGCTGTGCTGTTTCTGCTGTACAAATCCAGGAACTTTTTTCCTGCCGATTCTGAAGGAATCCAACAGCCTGAAATCCCCACTCAGTTGAAAGGTCATCTTATCATTTAATAGCATGTCCTGACTTCTCTCAAACTAATTATAAAGGGGCAGCACGATTTGCCTGGGTGCAAACAAAAGCAGGCAGCTTGCATTCAGGGCAGGATCAGGAGCTGATCAATATTGAGATTGCTCGGTCTCAGCAGCACAGAGATTACTTCTCCCTTCTGCAAGTGCAGATGCCACGTTAGATGAAGGCACCTGTGGCCCTGTCCTCTGCAGGATATGGCTGTCCCGCTGGATACAAACACCCACAGCTGCATTCCAGAGATCCTCCTCTGGCTTCCGAACTGCCAGCAGCCTGTTTTCTTCTCGCTTCTCCCAGCAGCCTCTGCCTTTGGAAGACTGTGATCCTTACGGACATGGGCGCTTTATGGAGGTCGGCTGAGAGCCCTTGGGGAGTTTCCATTTACAAAGCTGGATTCCCCTTACTTTGTTCTCAGAGTCAAGGCTCGAGAGGTGACAAGTGCTGCAGCTGTACGTGGAAAGGGCTGGGACTCTGACAGGATGCACAGACCCTGCTGGCAGGATGCACAGACCCCGCTGGCAGGGCTCACCTGAGCCAGCAGCTCTCTCCACTCTGCTCACCCAGAGCAGCAGTTTTCAGGTCTTAAAAACAAGCCAACTCTGAGGAAACCCCGAGGAAATATCAAGAGCAAAAGTACAAACAGAATCTGTCCCTAAGCTGTTACCCAGGGAAGGAAATCCCCATCCCCTCTGTTACCTCTGCCTCCTGTGCCGGTGGCCTGGGAGCAGCACAGCCTCCCCTCAGAATGGGAATTACTGGGTAAAAACCCGCTCCAGCCTGCAGTGCTTCTGCTGCAGGAGCTGAGATCCAGCAGCTTTCACACCCACTGGGGCCACCAGCACCATGTCCCACCAAGGCATGAGGGGGACCCTGCCTGGACGACGCGCCATGGCCAGGCTCATCCCCCAACTCGGGCTGCCAGGGCCAGGCCCAGAAGAGGCACCCAGCATCCCAGGGATGCTGGTCGTTCAAAGGTGTTCCCCCTCCATGGTTGCTGACCCAGAGCTTGGCTCAGTGAGTGCAAGAGGCTGGAAGCGCTGAAGGCAGCCAGCTCTGCAGGGCCCCTGCAGCCCCTCCCCATCCTGTCAGCGCTGGTCCTGCTGGAGGGCGTCCTGGGCAAGATGCAACATGTCGAGCTCCTCTGATGATACTGGTGTCCCAGTGGGCAATGGGTCTGGTGCGGTTCAGACAGAACTCGCAGCAACCTGCTGTGACCCCGCAGTGAGACTCTGCAGCCCCAGCAGCCAAGACACCTGGGGAGGCTGTGGCACTATGGCCAGAGGAGAAGTCCTGGCAGCAGGACTCCAGCGTTACACACAACTTACCATAACACTTAGCCCAGGCTCAGCAGGGACACCTTACTACAATGCTGTCTGATCCAGTGTAAAAACACCCTTTGAAACAATCCAAACCTTTCCTTGCTTGACTGTGCAGCCTGTGTAACCAGAACGCTGCTCTGGGTACAGTTCTGACAGCAGTGTCTCTGGCAGTGCTTTCCCCAACTATTATCTCCAGCACACAAAGCCCCATCTGAAAGAATAGGACATCTGCAGCTCTGGTCGCAGCGCCAACCCGCATGCCACGCGGACAGACCAGGCTTGGTGACACAAACAGGCGCTGGCCGTGACGACAGCACTCCTCTGCCTTGCCACGGCTCTCCAGCTTTTGGCTGTGCCTCCACATTGGATCAGGCCAAAGGCACTGCTGGGGGCCAGGCTTGCTCAGCCAGCCTCCCTGCGCTTGGGTGCTGCTGGGTGAGGGTACCCATGGTCTCCAGCCCCAGCCCTTCGCCCCAAGGTCAGTCGGTTGTGGTGCTCAGAGCAGGAGACACTTCCAGGTGTAACGCTCACACCGCTGCTCCTACCTGCTTCCACAACCATGCCAACACTCATGGACTGCTGGCACGTGGTACACACAGGCACCTACTCATCTATCTTCTGCAGATGCCCCAGGCCTCTGGGCTGCTGATGGGCACAGACTCCGGCCGGCCGGTGCCCAGCCCTCAGCCAGGGGCCGTGCTACCCGAACCTGCTGGGCTGCACCTCCAGAGACACCCTGTGCTGTAGCAGCCCTCCCACAATTAATGGTTCCAGCTGGCTGGGATCACTTCATAGCTGCATCCCTACAAGTAACAGCAAGCACGTTAACAGCATGGCCTTCCCTTCAGATGCAGCAGGCAAACCCAGAGCAATCTGTCTAGGTTTGAAGCAAATGAAAAGGCACACGGCTGCAGTGAAGGGAAAATGACTGCTGTCCTCAGGAGTCCCGCTGAGGTCACCAGCCCAACAAGCCTGCCCTCGCATCTCCAAGAGCTGGGTTTGGTTTCTATTCCAACACCTCGCCACGGTTCACTCCTCCAGACATTTTTCACAGAGTCTCACGACTTTGCTTTTCCCCTGATGATAAGTAATGCTCTATCACAGGACTGATGAAGGACTGGCTTGTCAGCACACCATAAATCATTAACACCTATTTAATTCAGCACTGCTGTTTGCAGCCGCCAAGTTGTAATGCTAGCTGATGAAACTTTTATTCACAGCAAGTTTGTTGGTGTTTTCAGGTCATGTCAACACTTCCATTAAAAACCCCTTTCTCAGTCACTTACGAGAGATGAAACTGCTTCTGACCTAAAATAAAACCCGCTGCTGAAGCTCACACCTCAGTGAGCCATCCAACGACAGCTCCAGGGCTGCAGCCCAGAGCCCGTGTCCCTGCTCCCACCCCTGCACAGCCGCAGAGCTGCCTGAAGCCCTGCAGACCTGCACGGATCCAAATCATCTATGAACACGGACAGCCCTCTGTGTACCAGGAAACTAAAACACATCTCAAGGGTAAAGCTCAGAACACACCCAGAACTCAGCTTGCACACACTTACTTTTTACAGAACAAGCCGTATTTCTGCCCCTTGTTGCTGCTGACATCAACGACACACCACTGGCACGTAGAAGCCGTGCTGGGAGAAGCTCCCCGCAGCGGTACCCACACACCACAAACAGCAGCCCAGTTCTCCTCCTGGGCCTCTACCATGGGACATTTTTCAATGTTCCTGCAAGAACTGATGGGAGGCGGGTGCAGAACAGGATCTACATGCTCTGATCCGATGGGTTTGGATAGGGGGTTTGGATGAAACATTTCCTTTCAATGTCAGGCTGAGGGAATACCATCTCGCCTGGCACTGAGCAGATGTGTCTGTAACTGAGTCTGGGATATGGGTGATTATCTGACTTGCAGCTCCAAGAACTTCTTCAGCTCGTGAGAGAGATCAATCCATGTAAGCAAGGAAAAGCTAGAGAAGGGACAGCATGTGAACCTAAGACATGAGAGAGAACAAGGAGCCTTTTCCTTCGGTTGCACCTGTCTCTGTTCCCCACCCTCCCCTCTCCGGCATGCCGGCTGTACAGCTGCACCGCTTGACAGTGATTACAGGCAGAGAGCTCAAAGACCAGCGTCAGTACTACATGTTGGAACAAAGAATGTGGGCACTTCGGGCCACCCTCTAGTCACAATCTTGAGCAGGTGTCCTCGGCGTGGCCTGGATGTGCTGACCCTCAGGACGGAGTAGCAGACCCCTGGGATGCTCTGTGTCTCCCACCGTACAGACGGCTCTGTGCTGAGCAAGAGGAGGACAAACGGGGAGGCGTGTTCTGGAGCTGTTACACTTCCTACAGAAAGGCTGTTGGGCACCTAGATCTTTGTGCAGGTTAAATCACACGCTCCTATCTCTGCTGGGCTTTGCTGGCTTTAATATTATTTAAAGAAGAATGACAAAAAATCTGAGCAACCTGCAGCAATCCCTGGAGGCACCATGACCCATCTTCTTCCTGCCTTTGGAATGAGTCCAAACCTGGATCCGCCACTGCCCCCAGCTCAGAAGCACTCCAGGGATTTACAGGAGGGTCTGGACCCCCATACACAGCTACAGTTAGCAAGTCTTCTGATGGAGAGCACATCCTCCCGTGGCTGACAGGCACTTTCAGCCCTGCTCTGTTACAGCCCTGCTTGCTCTCTGCCATGTCTCACACACAGGTCGAAGAAGCAGACGAAATTATTTTTCTAGTTACTTATTTGATAAAACTTGGGAACAGGAAGAAATCCAATTATCCCCACAAAGAATGGAGGGCTTTATTTAATCTCCTCACATAAATTAATGTTGAAGCTTTATCCTGATCCCAAGGCAAGAACACTCACTGTGCTGTTTCAAAGCCCCTCATCACTCATCTCGAATGGGCGCTGCCGGGCGATGGCACTGGGAGCCATGTGGCTTAATGTCTTCGATGCCACGTCCTGCCTCCCAGGCACCAAAGTTTCCATTCCCTGCCAAAGTAAACAAACAGCTACTGAGCTAAGGAAGGGGGGACACTGTTTCACAGGACAAAGCCCTCAGGAGGAATTTAATGCCACTTGCAGCCAAACGCTTCATTTTTCCCTGGCAGAAGCTTCATTGCGCTGATGTGTTTACAGCCAAACTGCTAGAAAGGGATCTGCCCTGGCAGACATCTTCTCTAGCCAAGGTCCTCTACTCACAGACCTTGATTTCAGCATCAAGCCCAAGGTATTGCAAAGAAACCCAAAGAGCTAGCACAGGCCTGACCCTTGGACCTAAGACACCCGCAAGCTGTGACATGGCTCCCAGCGTGAAGGCAGCAAAGCTCCCTGCACCTCATTGCACCCAGCCAGCATGCCAGAGCTAAGAGCACCTCCCAGGCTTTAATACCAGCCCCTCGGTCTGCCAGCTGGCAGCCAGAAATCTGAGTCACTATAAGCAAGTGTTACTGGACAGCAAATACCTGAGTGCACATTCTGTCCATCCTGCACACAGCGTTAATTCCTCCATCAGCCACAGCAGCGCCCGCCAGGTTTGAAGTCAGCAGGACGGACGGACGGATGGATGGATGGATGGACGAGCGGTTGGCCAGGTGACAGTCCCATCCGTTCACATGTGCCTTCCACTGCCACACTAAAATCCTTAGCATCCTTCCCTTGGGAAAAAGGGCAGTTCAAGCCCAGACCTTGTAGGACCTGACCAAACATAACTTTGTTTTCCCTTTGTCCTACATGCCCAATGCCCAACACAAAGCATTTGGAGAGGCACCGACAGAGACCATGCCAAGGAACAGCTACAGCTCACAAACATCAAGTGTCAGTGAGAAAATAGCAGCTTGGAAGTGAGCAGATTAATGACAATTTGTGGTTAAGACCAATTTAGCATGCCTAGCACAACTGTTCACTACTGATGAATTTTGTTATGACCCTTGCTGGGGAAGATGTCTCCTCCACCTCCTGCACTGACATCCCCACATGCAGGAACCGAATATACAAAACATACCAGTCCCTTCTCCACAAGGAACCTCTTGCAATTCTTTTAACAACCAATTTCTGTCACGGCTGGCTGGCATGAGCCATGTCTCCTGGATGAGACTGCTGTAGAGGCCAGGGAGATGGGACATCCTCTCCAGACAAGGGCACAGTGGCTCTGCACGAGCCTGGGCACAGACAAACCCCCTGCTCCTCCTGGATGGTCTACCTCCTCCATCACTGCGGCCACTCTACCAGCTGAGCCCCAGCAGATGGGTCATTGCTCACCAGCAGACAAGGAGCTGCCTCCAGGCTGCTCCCAAGGAGCCACAGCATCACTTCACAAGTCTTTCTGCCCAATCTACCAAACAGCACTTAATTATATCGTATCACTGAGATGAATAAAGATGCTTCAAGCGTTCAACAGCAGAGGAGAGGATCTGCCTACTGCATCTCTCCCATTAGGCATCGATGGAGCTTTTATGCTCCCACCCATTCATGCTGCTGAGCTATTCACCATCCCTCAAGCATCCCATCATCATACATGTCTCCATGAACATCAGACAGCACTTACTGAGCTGAGTCACCACTATGACTTGAGGCTGGCCGTCTGAGGAGCCAGCAGCCACCCAACCCAGCTCTGCATGCCCAACAGCAAGCAGACCCATTCCAGAGCAAGCTCTGCTCTGGGATTAACGGCACGGGGCACCGGAAAGGGGCAGATCAATGCCCAGGCTCATGGCTGCTGCTGAGCAGCAGGGCTTGAGCACAGCTTAAATTCTGTCTCCATCCTGGAGGCATCACCCAGCAGACCAGCTGCTGCCAAGAACTGTCTCCGGCTGGAGTTCCCTGCCCAGGCACAGCCCTGAGCATCTCCTGCTCTCCAATAAGCTAAATGATAATAGTGGGGGGCTAAAATTGAGTCTCACCTTATGCAAGAGTTCTTCTTTAAGGTCCCATTTCAGGGTATGTCCCCACTGAGGAAGTCAGGCAGAGCAGAGAATGCCGAGAGCCTCAGGACACAGTGTGACACAGGGCCTGTTCCATACCAAGATGAGAGGCAGCCCACGCAAGCCCTGCGTCCCTGCTGAATGGGTTGGTGGTTATTAACCTTCAGCACAGTTTGGCTTCACTGCGCTGCTTGCTGAATGCAAACCAAGAGGTATTTTTTCCTGCTTTGCCTTTTATTTAGAGGGATTTTAAGCACTTACTTTTAAAATGAGTTTTTAGATCAAAAGTAATAGCATCGCACAACAACCTTACGGCAGCTCTGTGAGTGAACATTAGCAGAAGGATTCCTGATGGATTCAGTACACAAATAGCAACCGAATGGGAGGTGAGAGTGAAAAGCAGAGACAGAAAAGATTTCTCTTTAATAAATGTTATTTTCCTTTTTCTTACTTTCTTAAAAAAAATCCCACGTGTTTTCAGGCCAGAGTGTTTTCCTGAGGGAGGCAGAAGGCCTGATCACACCCAAAAAATACAGTTTATCACAACTGCGATGGGTCAACAAGAATAAAGTACACAACATTCTGGAAGCGTCTCTGCAGTTGTCAAAGCGACATCACAGCACAGGCTTTATTTCAGAGAACACGCCGGTGTGTGTGAAAGCCCAAAGCCCTGAGCTTAGAGTTCATGGATGCCTTCCTGCCCAACCTCTTACCTTTATGAGAGCCGGGAAACTGCCAGCTCTTTTGCTATCCATGGGACACACACATGTGGACCCGTCTGGGGGGCCCTTGCTGGGCTGCACCCCCCCTGTATCAGACATGGGGCTGGCCAGCAGTGCTGGCGATGGGAAGGCAGGTGGAGGAGCAGCATTGCAGGGCCCAGACCCACTGGCAGCCATCCTGCTGCGACGCAGCTCACAGGCCTTGGTCCCTCTCGCAGGGCTGTTTGTTCTCAAGCTCTCTGCTCGTGACTGGCTGCACAGCGTGACCTTCCCCTGCCCGTTCCTCGCTCCCCTGTCTCCCCAGTGCTGAAAGCAGCACTTAGCAGAAAGATACAGCAAGAGACACAGGGAGAGGGTTCCCCAATAGCAGAACAGAATACAGCTGAGGCATGGGGATTAGTCCTGGCTGCATGACATCTGATAGTGGCTGGACACCATGGAAGCAGCTTTTCCCTTTGTGAAGGGCAGCAGGGTCCCCAGGGTGCTGGGCAGCACACGCCCTGCACCACCTCAAAACTGTGGCTGAGCCCCGCAGTCGTGCACAGCTGGGGGTCCCTGTGAGGGACCCAGCAGCTCATCCGCTCCGAGGGAGCCCTGTCCTGTGCCTCTACAAACACCGGTGCTGCGCTGGGCTGGGCACGTCAATGTCAGTGGGCAGACAGACAGACACCCAGCCCTGAGGAGCCCGAGAGCAGCAGCAGCTCGTCTCCACTTGGTACCAGCAATATGTCACCCTCTGCAATGAACACGCGTTCCCTGTTTCCTGAGGTGGTTCCTAAGGGGTACGGAGTCTGTCCCTTGTAGGTCAATTTTTCAGGAAGCTTCTTCTGGGCAGTCAGGGCGTGAAAACACTCCTGAAAATACCCAACATGCTGCACTTTGACAATTCCAGCTATTTTCTGCCCAGAGCCCCTGGGCCTCAGCTGTCACCGCATTCACATAAACAGAAGCGAGAGGGAAGTGGTGCATGAAGCCGACACGGGTCCTGCAGAGCCAGCTGGGCGGTGTGCTGCTCACAGCATCCCAGTGCTGGGCAGCAGCACGGCGGGCACGCTGGGAACAAGACTCCATCACAAGCAGAGGTAGCAAGAGATGCACTCGCCTGGTCTTCACAAGCTTGTCACACAGAATCCCAAACTCCACACAGCCATGCTCATCACCTCTAAAGCTCTACTCCACAACAACTTTTTCCCCCTCCTCTTTTTGCTTATCCCCAGAACGCATCACCAGGGTTCATCTGGGAAACAAGGCTGGGCGCCACCTCATCCTTAAACAACTGGAAAAGAGGTGATTTCCAAGGAGAAAGCAGGCAGAAAAACTGGGAGGAGTGAGAGCCCATCATGTGCTTGCCAAGGGGCAGGACGCTTGCAGTCAGGCTGGCTCACGAGACCTCTCTGCCCTTGGCAAGCCTGGCCAAGGCGAGACGTCTGTCTGTACCTCTCCTGTTTCCTTCTTCCTCACTGCTGAGATACAGAAAAGCTCCACTGCCCATCACGAGCTGGCAGGCAGCTCGCTCCTGTATTGAGCGGCAAAAGCCCACGGCAGAGCCACACCCGGTACAGCTTCCCTGGGCTGTGTCCACAGAGCTGCTGTGCAGCAGGTTTGATTTCAGAAACCCACCCGGGGAGCCCAGAGCTCTGGCCTGCTCCAAGTGCCGACCCAACACACAAGAGGAGAAGGAGAAAGGCTCCTTCCACTGCCTGGACTAACAGAACAGGTACACCCCATAATACTCTGGGTAAACCCAGGCCATATTTACTTTAATAAAGCTATTATAAAAGTGCTTAGGGAATATTTGCTGTATCATGCTGATATAGCCATAACTCCATAGGACATCGCTCCTTATCACTGATGGCATTAAGTGCTTTGTAATTGGATTGTCCAGCTGTGAGCATTAACAGAACTTTCCAAGCTCAGAGCCTGCAGCTGCCAAGGACCTGCAGATGATTTTGATGCCCAGTGTAGCTTCAATGTTACTGTGCCAAATCCTGTATCTGGTCCTAAACTGTCCCGTGCTCCTGGTTCACCAGCTCAGGAGGTGTGCTGTCCCATGGCTTGTCAGAACAAGAGGAGAAGGATCACAACCACAAGTACCTCCTGCTTTGTGCCAGAGAGCGGCGCTGGCTGCTGCCAGGAGGCTCTCAGCACATGGACGCATCGCTGGCACCCACACACCTTTTTGGAGGGATGAGGCTGGCTCAGAGCAGGTGTCGGTGGGCAGTGGGGGCAGGTGGCCAGCGGCACAGGGCCATGTCCACCGGGCCACGAAGGCCAGCCAGCCGCCACTGTGCCACACCATGCCACACCAGGCCTGCTTGGAGACAGCTTTCAAGTCTACAGACCAGGGTTTGATGTTGGACTTACAGACACAGCCATCCCCATTCCCGTTCATTCCACACTACAGAGTTTATATAACATTCCATAAAACTTAAAGCTGTTTTATACTCATGTTTCCTTCCTTTTGTGCTGTTCAGAGGCAGCAGGGGAAGGAAAAACCACAGGAAAAAGCCTAGTCCAGCCTGCGAGTGGATACCACACAGTGAGGCCAAGAGCATTAAAGGAAGAGAGCGAGGCGAAAATGAGTACACAGGCACGTTCAGCACCCTTTGTTCTTCCCTTTCCTGTCCCTTACCACTGCTACAATTGCGAGTGACAGTTATCACACCACCGACACACGACACACAAACAGCACCAGCACACAGGAGCCAGCACATCCCCAGGTGTCACCACTAGCGCTGTGGCACTGTGAAACTGTGCATCCCGAGGGGATGGGGGACAGGGGCTCCCTGTGGCAGCAGCGTGCCCCAGGCACCACAACCATGCAGCCCCGGTGGCAGCGGGGGCAGAAGGGGGACAATGGCATGGTGTCACCTGTTCCCTCTCCTGGCAGCACGGGGCTATGGTTTTCCTGAAGAGGAGTTCCCCTATATGATAAGGCCAGCTCCTCCTGGAGGGATCCAGCCTTCCCGACTCACTTACAGCTTCAGGAATTAAACCTTTGTGTCTGCTCTCCTAAGAAACGAGGTTAGGGGAGCACTGCTTTCACTCTCACCCCTACCAACTGCTAGGACTGCTGGCAAGTCTCAGCCAGATTCTGCAGAGGGATGAACATCCCCAAGATGCACAAGTTCCTCTTAGCTTTGTGAAAACCCATCAGGCAAAAAAAAAAGATGGAGATCCAGGAGGAGGGAAAGGCTCCATCGCTATTTAAACCATGTTATTAGACACCATGGGATCTCATGAACTCATCACAACCAAATCTGGCCTCGCTGCTTGGCCTGAGTTGGCACAGACCAGCTTCATCCTGGCAATCAGATGCTCTCGGTGTTGGTGCACTTTGATGGCAAAAGACAACAAAAGATGGCAAAACTCCAGGTGAGGAGCAGCAAGGAGGCTCCACAGGCATGAGGGAGAGCACGTCTACATAGCACAGGGGAGCAAACCAAATGGAGACTGCAGGGTCGGTGTGGAGTGGATACAGGGGAGAGGTTGGCTCACACACCAGTTTATCCTTGGTTCCCAACTCCCAATGTGCCGCTAGCAGAACCAGGGTGCTCTGCCTGTCCCCACTCGCACATGGAAACCCGCAGGGGTGGTCCAGGGGAAGGTTTTTGGGTGGAGGAGGGTGCTTCCACCCTCTGCTCCCTACGCCGCTTTCCTGGCCACAGCAGCCTGCTGGCTGCTGGCAGGAGCATCAGTCCCACCTCCCATCCCACCTCCCGTCCCACACCGCCATGACTCATCCACAGGGAATGGCGGGGGCTGAAATAAACCCCAGGCAGTTTCTAATGCAAATGCTAACACAACACTAGGTATACAATAATAATAACAGAAGTGGGCAGCTTTTACTACAAATCACCATCTAACGAAGTCTGATCCTTCAGATCCTTCAGGGGTGCACAGTGCCACATCCCAGACACCCTTCCAGCCAAAGTCACTGCCCTCTCCATCACTCGAGATCATTGGGCAGCATTTCCTGCTCTGTACTGGTACCGCTGCTGCCCCGCAACCCGAGATCTGGACAGGGAGGTGGCACTGCACCACATCGACACTTCATCTCATTCCTCGCTATTCCCTCTCCCGTGGCCTTCACCAATGACACACTTACAGCTCAGCAACATCCAAGAAAGAGAATAAATCATTAAATATTACCGAGGAGGTTATATCAGGGGAGGGAGGATAGCCCTGTGTGTGCTCCATGCCTTCTCACACACCCACTTGTGGTCATGGCCAGACAAGGGGTTTGGGCAGATGTGCCCCACAGCCAGGGGAGCTGCTCCTGTACCAGATGCTACGGTGAAGCGCATCCTTCACAGCACTACTCCTGCCAGTGCATAACTCCTGCCCAGAGGATCTGCTACGTCCCACACGACACCCTGAGTAGCTTCAGGGTGCGAGCAGGACGGTGCCTGAACAGCGCTGGCGTGGCCAGCAAGGCCTTTCCCTCCTCCATGGCTGGGGCTGCCGGCCCCAGGGCCGGGGGGGGCTGACACCGACAGCACTTGGGACTCAGGGATGCCCCTGGCCTGGCAGTCCCCTCCCACCTAACCACATTGCCCTTTGGAGACATAAACCCATGTCACCTCCACAGCCCCCTGACACTACGGCAGGTCTGGCCAGCACCGGGGTGTGAACAAGTGAGAAGGCTGATGTTTGGCAAGGACACACATCTCCAGACCCTGCCAGCAGCCCAGGCAAACCCTCGGTCTCACACAAGCTCCGGTACAGGCAGAGGGAAAAGCAAGGGGAAAAAAGATCTGTGGCACATTAATATCAGAGGATTATGTTTCTAGCCTTTCTTTTGGGCGAAAAAATCCAACATTTATAAAGCTGGGAAAAACCCACAAAGGGTCAAGCTTGTGTTGATATCAAAGAGGGATCCAGTTGAGAATAGACTTTAAGGGCATTTGACTTACAGTGTATCTGCTTGGTGGGCACTGGTGACCTTTAGAAAATGGATTAAAGCTTTTCCTCACCCAGCTGTGTGAATTATTAAAGCAACAACCCCCTGAAACCAAGGTCCTGTAGCAAAGTGAGCCAGGCAGCAAGTGCATGGTCACACACACAGAATCGTAGGGGTTGGAAGGGACCTTGAGAGATCATCGGGTCCAACCCCCTGCCAAAGCAGCTCCCCAGCTCATATTACATAGATAGGCGTCCAGACGAGACTTGGAATATCTCCAGTGAAGGAGACTCCACCACCTCCCTGGGCAGTCCCTGGAAGGGTGGGTGAGCAGCCCTGGGAGCAGGGAGGGCCGCCCACCCCGGCCTTGGAGGTGAACACCTCTGCCCACCCCAACCATGCCCAGTGCCCACCACCCCACGCCAGGACAGCCATTCCTTGCCACGCCAACACCGGTTCCTGCCGTTCCTGGCCCCCACTGCCCTGGCTCCCACTCCCCAGGCCATCGCTGTGCAGCCTCCTGTGGTAAAGCCATCTTTGCTGCCGGATGCAACGCTTCAACCCACGCAGGTCCCACCAGTAAAACTTCACCAATCACTCAAAGCAAAGAAAAAGAAGAAAAATGAAAACACCCCCCCAGGCCCCCGTGGGCCGCCTGCGTGGGCCGCCCCGAGACATATTTGTTCCCTCTGGAAAATCTCATTTCATGCTGCTGCTCACTCCATCCCCCAGCCCCTGGGTTAATCCCTGCTTCCTACAGCAGACAAAGGCATAAAGCCATGCCTAAGAACTTCAGATAGCTCTTCTATTGCTTCACAGCAGGAAGGTGAGAATAATGAATTCCCCATACCCTTGCTTTCTCCCTGGGAAAAGGCGCAGTGGCTGATGTGAGGGAGAAGGGAGCCCAGGTGGGAGTGGGAATACAAACACAGTGGTAATGCTCTCAGCTGCCTCCTGGGTGGAGCAGGCAAAGACTGAAGCCAGGAGAGCTCAGTGTCTGCGGAGGGGGGTGTCAGGATACGTGTGATGCACCCTGCCCCTTCCGAGGTGTCCGGGTCTCATCATATCACTCGTGAGGCGTAATGAAGCCAGAAGCTCATTTCCCATCAAACCAGGGGGTCAGGGTTGGCATCACTCTGGAAATGCTCTCCTGGCTCCTGCTCTGTGGGGAACAGCCACAGACCCACTGAAACCCAGGAAGGGAGGCTGTGCTACCAGAGAAACACCATGCTCCAGTTAAACCACTGGAAATCCCATCCTATCACATCTAATGCCTATGGAAACTATCAGACATTTCCTAGTGGAAACTATCAGACATTTGGTAACTGGAGGAAACGCGGAACTGAGCGTGACCATCATTTGATCAGCAGTGCCACAAAGGCCATTAAACCCAGCTCTAGGAACAGAAACCGAGCAGTGTTGCAGACGTGCCCGAGCCGGGGCTCTCCGGCTCTGCAAAAGCCACTGCTGGGTCCTGCCTCCTTCGCTGGGTATGGTGCCAGCTCTGGTCCACACAAAACCCGACCGGAAACCAGGCGCCTTGCCCAAAGCACCCAGCGCCCGGCTCCATCCCAGGTCCTGTCACAACATCACCCGGAGACACGGGTTCCCCAGGCCACACGTTACACACAGACAGGATACTGGCTCCTAAGCACCTTCCTGAATGCAGGCAGACAGAGCTCAGCCAACCAGAGCAATGGCATCGCTCTGAAATCTCAAATAACAGTGTGCAGGTAGGCTGCTCCACATTTTCTGTAATTAACTGGGAGTTGTGAATTACTTTGGAAATGTAAAAAGCTTTTCTGGGTATCAAAGGAAATTTAGCATATTGACATAATTATCCAGAAAGATGACAGATGAATCACTTCAGCATTTTGTTGAAAGTGTACATACATTCTGATGCCTGATAGACTGCGACGTGCTAGACTTAACCTCTCCTTAGCACAAACAGAAGGCAGCAGCCGGCAGGAGCAGCTCTCCTCAGAGCCAAACAGGTCCTGCCCTGGGACCAGAATATTTTTCTCTCTTTTTCACATTCTGAGCAGAATTAATTGGCGCTGGAAAATTAATTCTTTACATTTGGAAGTACAAGTCTACTCATATGAGAATGAAAAAAATGGTAGCTGCTGGTTTTCCACAGGGTTTGGGGTTAGGGTTGTGGTCTCTGGTGGCGAGCAGAAGTCACCAGACCCTGAGAGCTCTGGTTCTCACTGGGCTGTCTGGGGACACTTCCCCTCTGTTTTGCCTTTACAGCACACCCCTAAGGAAGGACCTGACTTGTATTGAATTGCTCTCCATCATCCAGTACGACCTCAGAAGTGTGACCCAGCTCTGCAGCCAGCTTTCGCCTCTTCTTGCTCGAGAGACCCTGCTGTGAATACGGGTGGCTACTTAAAGCCACCCTGCCCGTGGCCTGCACACTGCTCAGCACTGCGTTAGCCCTGACCCCACGTGTCCGCACAGCAAAGCCAGGCAGGAATTCATGTGGGCAGCCCATGCCCTGAGCACACCAGCACCGTGTAACAGACACCTCAGTGCTCCCCAGGTAACTGAGGCTGGAGGAAACAGTGTCATTAGCCAGCAGTGCTAAGGAGAGCAGGACGAGTAACAGTGCCAACACTCCTGCCTGTTCTCAGAGCTGGACTCCACCTCACCAGGACTGCGGGTGGGTCTGGAACTGCTACTGTTCTCCAGATCCATGCTCCCCAGGATACTGCCAGTGCTGAAATAAACAGGGATTTTCAGCAAGGGGTAGAGCTAAGGGTTCTTCTGGCCCACCAGGTCATGGATCTCCTGAGAAATCCTGCTTCCTGCCCCAAAGTTTCCAAACACAGTTTCTGAGCACAGGAACAGCAGGTGGGGCTGCTCAGGTGGCCACCCCCCCGGTGTGACACTGCCTGTGAGGGCTGGAAAAAGCAAAGGGCAGTTGGGCTCTTGCCTGGGCCACAGCCAGGCTTTCTCACCCTCAGGCTCCAGCCTGCCAACCAAAGCAAGGTGGGCAGCAGCCAATCAGGACGGCTGGACCAGAAGGCAACTAGAGAGGATGCGGCTTTCCCCTGATGGCTCAGTTCAGCACTGGTTGATTTTAGCAGTGTGTGGAGGCACAGAGGTGCTTGTGCTGCCCTCTGAGCGAGCCTGTGGGATACACACTGGGTATGGCCCGTTCTGCAGGATTTCGAAGGGCCGTTTCCCCATCCCATCCTCACACCCAGCCCTGCACCGCATCCCACACCACGTGGTCACCACATGAGATGATTACAACCACCAAAATTCAGCAATTTTGATGAACCACCCCCACGGTTATCACCCCTACAGCTCCGTGCATTGGGCAGAGACATCCCGGCTACACAGAGGGACACAACTGCTGCTGGGGCACAGTGAAATACAGGTGACAAAGCACCTACAGAACAGCACCAGTGCAACGAAGTCTCGTGGGTGTGCAAGGACTCAGGCACACACACACATACCAGAGCTCACACGGTGCAAGCAAATGGTGCCAACTGCCAGGGCAGAAGCAGCAAATCACTGTCTACACAGGGACTGAAAAAGGAATAAAACCAGGAAATCAACCAGCAACTGATTTCCAGAGCTATCCAGCTTTTTGATCATCAACTCCCACCTTCTCCCACATGCGCAGCAAAAAAACTCGTTAAAAATAAACAACAAAACCTCTTCAGCATAACTCATTTCTGAGAGGGAGAAGGGCCCCAGGCTTCAGAGCACCCTCTGGACCACCGTGTGCCAGCTCAGCCGACCACCCAGAAGTACTTCCCACACCCTCCTGACTTACTGACCCCGCTCACAACCTATACACCTCCCAGAGAGCAGAGAACATAATGAATATCCGTCACGGAATGGTCCCGACTGTGTCGATGGTTTAGAATAGAGCTGTTTCACCAAGATGCCCAGAATTAAAGCCATGCAACATGGCATTTTCCTGAACAAGGTGTTTCTCCCCTGCTCACAGCAGGAGCAGCCTGTTTCAGTGGGGTTACTGCTTCAGGAAGCCCTAAGGACGTAAGAGCAGGCACCTGATAAAGCACAGCAGCGAACTGAGGAGCGAGCGTTCCAGCCTACCTTGCCAAAGCTTCCCTTCCCGATCGCCCGGAGAATCTGGAAGTGGTCAAAGTTCACTACAAAGTAAAGAAAAAAGAAATTAAATTTGTAAATGCTTTTCTGCAGAGATCTCACACTGTAAAAGAAGACAAGAACACAACTACAGAGCGTTGGTCCAGCTTTTATCTGAAGTCACACCACCCAAGGAAGGTGCAGGGCAGGCACAGGTAGAACCAGGCTGGATTTGGTGGCTAAAGAGGGGATTCAGCACAAGGTAAGATACAGCTTCAGCCCGTGTCAAAGCAGGAGGAGCCCCACAGAGACAGCCTGAGTGTGTGAGTGAGCTTGGAGCAGGGCAGAGCGGAGAATGCCAGCAGGCCCCACACCATGGCTGGCCGCCAGTGCCACGCACCCATCGCACACCGCCGTGGGCAGCCAGCATCCCGCTCGTCTGGTGGCTGTGCCATCTGTCTGGAGGGCAACACATGGAGGGCAGGACTGACACCCAGCCTCTTCCATGCAAACCCAGCAGTACCAGGCCTGCCTTTTGTTCCAGAGTAATGGCAGGAAAGGTCAGTGCCGCTGTAACGCTTCCGCTACCACCTCGATCAACAAAGGCTGCCAACAGAGATCTCTCTACTGAACTGATCTAACCTGATCGAAGCTGCTGCCAGTCCTCAGCGGAGAGAAGAGGTCTGTTTGCAGCAGTGATGAGATGATGCCCACTGCCATACAGCTAGGGCACCACACAAGCGCACAGACACACTGTCACAAACGCCAACGACCAGGACACAGCATTACCCTCATTTCCCAAACCACCTCCTGCCCCCTCGGTTCCCCCATGGCCCTGAAAACCGCAGGGCTGCAAACGGAGCCCATGGAGCACACACCTGTGGCACACACATGCTGGCTGCCTCATGAGCACAGTCTCCTTTGGTGTGCAGGTGCAGACGGGCAGCTGGAGCAGCAGTCCCAGCCCAACAGCTCTGTCCTAAGCCCAGTGTGCCCCCAAAGTGGCTGGCCATGTTTAGGAGGAGCTCGCCAGTGGGCTGAGCTGCACCCATCAGCCCTGGAGATTCCTGCTGTGAGACCCCAACTGTGCAAGAGGACCGCTTCCTCCCCAGAAAGCTCTGAAGGCTTCATGAAGAGAAGTGCTCGGCACGGGCTTGGGGATCTGCAGTGTGAATGGTGCATGAGATGGTCCGCAGAGAGCACTGACCTTGGGTTTGACTGACAGCGGAGACCAGAACCACACAGGAAGAGTGGGAGCAAATAATTCACTATAAATATTCCAAATCCCACTCCCAGATCTTAAATAAATGCACATCTGTCATCTCTGAGGATGAATCAAAAGCCCACGCATGCCCGTGGAGTTCCTATTACCCTTTTGTGCCAGGCTTATATCCAAAATACCCTTATTGTCACTTTCACAGGACATTTTCTGCAGGAGAACTGGCAAAACTTTGCTAAATGAAATTGAAAACAGAGTCCAGGCCAGCTCCTGCCATGTATCCCCAGAGCACTCCACAAGCGAGGCAGAAGGGCAGATGCACCATCTCCCTCCTTGGGGTTCTCCAGGACAGCCCATGAAAGGCCACTTGGGGAAACCAGCACCTCCCATCAGCTACACGCGTGGTGTGTCATCTCCTCATCGCTACCCTTCTCTGCTGTGAACAGCTCCCTTTCAGCAGGACCGGGCAGGTCTCAGCCTGAGAAGCCAGGACATAGTGGCAAGGACGCGGCCGGCTCGTCCGGGATGCTGGAGGAGCTGCAGAGCGGCCGCCTGCTCCCTCCAGACAGGAAGGAGCAATCGGCAGCCATGGGTGGCGTTATACTGAGGTTTTTCCTCCTGCCCCTGTCAGAGAGACTGCAGTGAGCAGCGTGCAGCCACAGCCACATCTCATGTGCATTCCTCCTGCACCCCAGAACGTCAGTACACACTCTGCTGGAGCATCTGCGGCTACAGATCCAACACCTTCCATGTGCAAGCAAAGCCATCAACTGAACTTCAGTCCCTAAGGAACAGGCAGAGAGGAAACCCAGCTGTCGTGACCCCTTGAAAGCACAGCATTCTCCTGGCAGTCAGACCACTCGTGATCTGTGGCTGCGGCAGGAGGACAGTTCTTGGCAATTCTTTTTTATAATGTTTGGAATATTGTGCAGAAAAACCATTGCTGCTGAGAAAACAAACCCCAAAGTGCTATCTCCATGTATCCATGGCTACAACTGGTCTAGAAAGCATGCTCGAGCCAGCAGTCAAGGAACAAATCTAGACATGAATATTCACAAGAACCTCTCAGCAAGACGTCACCTCTAATAAAGGCAGCACACAGTTTCACTGCTTCGAAGTCTGGATGAAGTTAGATGAACGGGCACTGCCTGTTTCTTTCAGTTTCGTTATTTTCTTGAGGAATTAGTAAGCAATCCCGTCCCAGAAAAAGCACATCCCAACATCTGAGGGAGAAAATCATAGTAGCAGCATGTTGCTCTTTGTGCACCACACACCAGATTTCTAAAAATGACAGCATATCACTACGAATATGTGATTATCCCTAAAATAGAAACCCTGAACCTGCCTGGAACAATTACGTATGCTCCAGAGACTCCACTTTCTGTGAGCTGACAGGAGAAAGCTGTCTTTCACCCGCAGCTAGGAGAGCGGATTATTTGGGGGTGACTGGTAGGAGCCTGAGTCACAGGCGCCAGTGGAGGATCTGATGACACGCTCCCAGCCAGCAGGAGATGACAACGACAGCTGCTCCCTGTGCGCAGGACCACTCTCACCCACCACCCTGCCTTCAGCATGGCATGGTTTTGACAGTCACAGTCTGCAAGCACAGGAATGGTTTTGGCTTGAGGTTGAACCAGAGGAACCTGGGCGAGGGACCTGAAAACATCTACCCTGTACAAAGTACCAATGCGAGAGGGCATGGCACAAGGATGCCAACTCATTGGTTGTGCCACCAGCCAGCACCGTCTGCTGTGTTGAAATGCCTCGACAGATATTAGCTCCTCAGAAAAGCCTACACTAATTAATTACTCCTATTGACTCCCATAACAGCTCACCATCAATACAGCACCCCTGCAGCCCAGTGGCTCCTGGGCATAGCATAGGGCATCTGCCAGGGAAGAGACGTGCCTCTTCCTGACCCTCCCGGCATCGCCTGGCAAAACGTGGATCACAGATGAAGATAAGCACCAGGACCCGGGTTTCCTCTGTTTGGCTCGGCTCAGCATCTCCTGTACTGCACAGAACACGGGAGGGCAGGGTTTGGGACCCGGATTTCAGCACAGCTCAGCTCGCCATGTCCCGTGCAGGCGGGCAGGGTTTGGGACCTGGATTTTGGCACAGCTCAGCTCGCCATGTCCCGTGCGGGAGGGCAGGGTTTGGCATGCTGGCTGGCCCTCACCAGCCTCACGCAGCCCAGTCCAGCCCACTTCACAAGGGCGCCAGGTGCTGCGCTGACATCTCTGTAATTAAGATTTCATCGCAGTCACAGAACGTACTGTGATGAACCAGAGTGGATGCTCAGCTTCTGCTGCCAGTGAAAGAAGACAATAAGGGGCATGTTCCCTTGCAAAAACTCCTCATACAGAAGAATGAGTATGCCTCAACGTGAGATGCAAAAATATGAGGTTTTTATCTTTACTACCCTAAAATTACGACTGTTTTCATTATTTTTGCTGCTTATTCTGCATTTATTCACAAGATAGCTAAAAGTACAGCAAGATAAAACTACCATAAAACTTCAGATACACAGTGATCAGGCCCTGGCGTTACTGTCTGATAGCTGGGGAATAAACCCAGGGTCCGGTAACCTCAAACCTGGGCAAACCACAACATGAAACATTGCATTTTAAGAACTGAGTCAGCCCTTCACTATTAATCTGCATGAATAGCAACATGGGAAGCATCATGGATAACAGCAGGGAAGTTTTAACTCCAAGAATGACTCTACAACATGAGCATGTGGTCACAGCAACCACAGGTTTGCTGCCACAACGTGCCAAGAGTTTCAGCTTTGGCTCCAGTTTCTCTTTAAATGTTATGGCACACATAGACTCATAGAATGTGTTGGGTTGGAAGGGACCTTAAGAGCCCATCTAGTCCCACCCTGCAGTGAGGGACTTCATTCGATCAGGTTGCTTAGAGCCCCATCAAGCCTGACCTCGAATATATCCAGGGATGGGGCCTCCACCACCTCTCTGGGCAACCTGGATCAGGGATCCACCACCCTTAGAGTGGAGAGCTTTTTCCTAATATCCAACCTAATCTCCCCTTTTTGAGTTTAAAACCAACCGTGTCAAAGGCGTTGCTGAAGTCCAAGCACACCATATCCACAGCCTTGCCCTCATCCACTAAACAGGTCATCTTGCCACAGAAGGCATCAAGTTAGTTTGGCAGGACCTGCCTTTCATACATCCATGTTGGCTGGGCCTGATCACGCAGGTGTCACACGTGTGCTGTGTGGTAGCACTCAAGATGACCCGTTCCATGATCTTCCAATTTTTTAATTGGAGGATGAACCTCAGTGAACTGGGAAGATCAGGGAGAACAGAGATGAGTAAAGGAACCTGGAGGGAAAGGCAGATGTATGTGATGGAGAGAGGGAGCAGAGGTCGATGGGGAATGCTGCCCGCAGTCCCCCCCAACCCTTCGGAGGCAGAGCATCCATTTCCCTCTGACTGGAAGGCTCCATATGGCATAAGAAACCACTGCTTTCCTTTCTGTCACTGGAAAAAGCACAAGCAACATGTTCGGTCTCCAGCATCTCCGGCTGATCTGTTTTGCCTATTCATATCCACAGAGAAGATTACATGGGTGAGAAAAATGGAAATACAGTATAACATGACTGACAGGAAACTCAAGCGAGCATTAACTACCCAGGAATTCAGGGAATGCTGGTAGATAATGAAAGAAATTAAAGGTATAATACAAGCCCAGCACTATAAATGAACCCCTTTGGAAGCTAAGGATTCAAACATACTATTAGGAAGCAACTCCGAAGTTGTGTAAAAACAGCGAGTTATTGTATGATTAAAAATGAATCTCCACGACTCCGTAAGGAATCAAATATACCATGCAAAGCAACCACAAACCCATTTTAGGAAGACTGGATTATTGATATTGGGTACGATAATGTTTGCATTGGCCAGAAACCATTCCTAATTAGCACAGAAATACTGCTTGCATCGGCCAGGAACTCTTCCAAACGAGTGCAAGTGTATTACATTCATCTGCTGCTTCATCAACAAGCTCAGGAGGCACTAGAGATCGCAGAGAAAAACAGAGCACCTTGTGCCTCGTGCTCAGCGTGCTTTACAAATGCTATTTCTGTCAGAACAAACCATGCTACTTTGCAATAACAACCCAGGGAGCCAACAGGGTTATTCATTAACCACCCAGCAAAGCTCTCCCGCAGTGCCAATTAGCGAGCGCTAAATGAGTTCATGGTGGTCTTGGCCAAAAGCACAGGAGAGGAGCGTGTGCTCCACACACGAGGCCGATGGGTGAACAAGGCTGCCGACACGCCACACAGCTTTCGCAGCAGCCGGCCTCCATTGCTCCAGGGTGAGCCATGGTGGCTGCAGGAAGGCAGCCCAGCCCCTGCACATGCCAGAGCCCGCCGCACCTCCCGAAATGAATTTCAGATGCCCTGAAGCCAACACAGTAGATGGTTTTGTTTCCCTGTGCTCCCACATGTCCGGCTGGTGCTTCTGGAAAGGTACTGCCCCTCGGCAAAACTCTCTGGTAAATGGTCCGTTTTACAGCGGCATCGCTTGTTAAACAGCTTCCAAGCAAACTGCAGAGTGGTGTGCTGAGAGAGCAGAGGGTCTACAGGGATACACCCACTACCCAGGTAGAGACCGCAGGCTTGGAGCTATCCCTGTGCAGGGCAGTGGGGTCTGGCAGCAGCTTGCCCCCTCATCGGGTGCCTGCCCCCAGCCCTGAGGGCTTCTCAACATCCACTCACCCACAAAGGTGCTGGTTTCACTCCTTGGCAGCAAAGCCAAGGCTCATGGTTCACCGGCCCATGGCAGGCAGAGCCCCTTGTGGCTCCCAGGCCTGGCAGCCTGGGCCACCAACCGCTGGCCGGGCTGAGGGTGACAGCCCAGTGTGAGGGCCAAGGTGGCTGTGCCAAGGCCAAAGCACACAGACCGCTGCAGCCCCCTCCCACAGCTACTCGGATGAGGGGAGGAGGCAGAAGCCATGCTGGCAGGCGGCAGAGACCCGCCAAAAGCAAACCTTTCTGCCTGGGGAAAAAGCTCAGGGAGCGGCCTCCCGGAATGCAGGCAGCCACACTGCACCACAGACACCAGTTCCTCTGCTCCCCTGAACAGCAGCAGGCAGCTTTCTGGGGCAGAGCCATCATGCTAAATCTGTAGCAGAAAACTTTTTATGCAGCTGGAATAAAATCTCCCTGGCACATAATCAAACTCTTCCAGCGCACCCAGCCTAAAGTAGAGCAGAGCTGAAGCTGTTTGATCATGGCATCATCTTATCTGGGCTGAAAGGACTGCTAATGAGAGCCCTACCAGGAATGACAGGAACACACCATTTTTATCCCAGTTCCTTGGATGTGTCGTTGTAACAAGCCTGAGATCCGTTTCTCAGGGCAGATGCACATTTTGAAGCTAACACGGAGGCATGGCCCCAGCTCCACCTCTCCAGGAACAGGCAGAGAAGGCTTCATGGGTGCACCAAAAGGCTCTGAGCTAATTTTCCATGTTAAATGCTGTACGCAATTTAAGCTTGGCCTAAAACGCCTGTGATCACGCAGGCCAGTGCTCCAGAGCAGGAAGTTGGTCTGTGCCACTCCACAGCTCACCCAGTCTCTGAGGCACGCGGGATGGCACCAACAGGACTTGCAGGGCAGGACCCAGCTTACAGACCTGGTGCTGGGCCCCAGCACTGCCACATGCCCCCGGAATAAACACAGGTCTGGTGGGGAAGAGGCAAAACAGGGGGGCTGGACCAGGCCCGGCCGAGCTGCGGCTCTGCAGCACGTCTCCCTTCCCTGCCGCGGGCTGGCTGGCGTTGCAGGATAATCACCACTTCTCCCACCACAGCACTAGCAATTATTTTTCTTCATCTCTCCCTGCTCTTTATCCCAGAATAGAACAAGAGGACCAGGAAGGTCATCTGCACCGTTTAATTCTGGGACAATTGCACCGTAATTACAAAGTTTGATTTTTCCAGTGGCACAGGGAAAAGGAGAGGGAACCAAACGTGTCCCCAGTCCCCTCCTGCCTTCTCCAGGCCAGCCTTGCTGCCAAGCTTACTCGGATGGCTTTCACACCCCAGGCTTTGGGGATGTCCACTCCACTGGTGGCAGTGAGGGCACAGCGCTGCTCTGCATCAGAGCAGGATCACACCTGGAGAACCCACTGCTCGTGCTTTACATTCCCAATGTGCCCGTGGAAAAGGCTTCTGTGGGAGCACACACACCACCCTTCCCCGTGCTGCCATGCAGCCCTGGGCCAAGGGCTTCCCCGCACAGGGCACCAGGAAGAGGAGGAGATGCCAGGACCTGGGTTAAAGCCACCAGAAGCCAAGTGGATGGTGGGGCAGGGGGTCCCAGGGACGGGTGAGGTGCCAGCGGCGCAGGAGGCAGCTCAGCAAGGCGTCTGCTCTTCAGCATGGGTCTGCGTCTCCAGGAACCCAAAACCAGACAACCAGCTCCTAATGGGCCACACAGGTAAACATCTTCCCCAGACAGTAAGAATTACCATTAATACATACTATGCCGTTCCTTCCTGAAAGGCCTGGCACTTTGCATCAGAAAATAAATCCAATTAGATACCTCATTCTGCCTCTATCTTTTACCAAGCTGACAGATTGGATGCATACCCTACCTCGAGTTGTTTTGTCTCTTTTTCCCCCCACTTCTGCAGCTGAGAAAATTGTGTTTCAAGTAACTAAAATTGATTTAGGGACAAAAAAAAGTCCTTATAGCACATGTTTATAGTAGCATAACATTAGCAACAAACATCTGCTAAACGTTACCTTGTGTTACTGCAACATATGTTATAAGTGATAAGCAGACGAGTTCAGGTGCCTTATCAAATATTTAGGATGCAGAGTGTTCAGGTGATGATGGCTAAAAACCCAAAAGCAAACAGAAGGCACCTCAGAAAAGCACCCCAGACAAACCCACTCCAGCAGAAACAGCAGAGCTGGCCTTACCAAAACACTCAACTCATTAAACTCAGTTTCATTTCATTTCTTCCAGGGCGTTGGGAGGTGGAAAAGCCTCTCCTCTGCTGGAATGTTTTCAGAACTGACCCTGATGTTACTTCTCTGCACACTACGACTCCCTTTGCATTCTAATTCTAAAAGCTAACAAGAATAAATAATTACACACAATTCAATTTGGCCCAAAATGAGGCTTTCACGTCTCCTCTGAAAAATGAGGATTTCAGCTAAAATACCCCAAATGGGTCTTTTTCCACATCCCTGAAATGCAACTGAATGTCCAGCCCCACCACCCTGCACAGCTCCATGTAGGAAGAGGTGACCCCCCAGTCCTGCCCAGCGCCCTCACCGAGCAGACCTGCTGTGACTCGCTGGGACACGACGGCCCCACACCACAGCCACCTCCGTGCTCAGCACAACAGAAAGGTTTGGGATCTGTCAGCCTCAGCTCACCTCCATCCACGGGAGAACCGTTAATGTTTTATGGACATGCCGTATGTTTGGGCTCTGCAGTGGTGAGGTTTGCTGAGCAATGCCAGTTTAAATACAATTAAGGAATTCTCATAGGAGGATGCAGAAGCCTTTAGTAATCAGAAATAAAATCCAGGCACTGAAGATACACGCTGTTTCCAGGAAGAAACTTATTACTGCTATAATAAGCCAGATCTGATCCTCCAAGTTTCACGAGAAGGCAGCTACTAACTTCAGATGAAGCAGAGGTGCACAAAGGAGTCATGTATCAAGCAGAAAGCACAAGGAACAAGGAAAGAAGGAAATGTTTTAAAAGCTTGCAATAAAATCGGGGGTGTAGAAGTTCAAGAACCAGCTCCAAAATCAAATTCAAAGGTATAGGAAAGAGACAGATCCTTTAGAAGTCTAAGGAAGTAATTTCGTTAGGAATTCCTTTGATGTGAGGTTTGTTTCCCTTTATGGGACTGCATGCCTAGCCTCATGGGACCCAGGTTCATCCTTTCATGTCCTTAAACGTAACTCCAGATGAAGCTTTTCACACAACCAGCAAGAGAGGTTTTATGTTTCCCCCCGACCACTTCATTCAAACTGGTTTATTCTGCTCCACCTTAGCACAGCAACCACCCATCTTACTTTTTATACCAGCGTGTCAGGATGCTGCTGCTTGTGCCACCATGCCTCTGCTCTCAGGTTGGCCCCCACCAACACCAAATTAAAGCCCAGGGGGCTGGGCTGTGACCCCCGTGCAGGGCAGCCCTGACACCTGGCCTCGGTGCCACACACATGGCACTTCAGCCGAAGGTGTCTCCTGGGAACAGAGTCCCATCGCCATTGCTGGAGAAAGGACACGAAGAGCTGGATGCACTCGGATACCCAGGTTTGGTGAAGGAAGGACACCCCGTGTTAAGCCAGAACACCCGGGACACATAACGCGTGGAAATGAAAAATGCCCAAGTCTTGGCTCACCCCACCCCCCGATGGGCCAGGGTGCTGAGCAGGGCAGAGGAGTGCCGGCCCTCCACAGAGGCAGCAGTGGTGCAGCAGGACCTGCCACCTCCTGCAGACGCCAAAACGGCACAGAGCTTGCAACTTCATCACAGCTCTCCTCATCAGACCTGCGCCTCATAAAACATGGATACCGCAGCGCTCCTCAGCCTCCACGCTCAAGGAGAGAACCCACACTGCACCCCCGGGCACTACCTCAACTGTGAAATATTTAAGCCCATCTAGCGATGCCGGATGCACTCTGAAAACAGAGCCACACCAGCAGCATTTGCAGCTAAGCTTATGCAAAGCCACAGTTAAGCGGAAGGAGGAGGTGTCTGAAGGCCTGCTGCAGAGAAGGTGCTGGCTGGGACTGCTGGCCTGAGGATACTATCGATGGACGCTCTTGTCCTACTGAAACACGAGAGGTCCCACCGATGGGTAGGACCAGAACCAGTTGTCCAACGGCAGCCCCCCCCCAACAGCAACGCTCCTGTGCCCTTCTTTTTCTTGGCAGCAATTTCAGCATGACCAGGGCCAGATGAGGCTCCGCTGAGACCCCCATTGCACACCTCATGGTGCATGGGCAGCAACTCCCCGGGGACCCGCCAGCTGCTGGGTGTCTACAGCAGGAGGCTGTTCTGGTGACCTCTAAGACAGACAACCAGGAAAAGGATTAATGCCAGATTTTGCTGCCCTGTGGGGAAGGAATTCTGACAACCGAACCCAGGTGCCTAACTGGAGATTTCCAGAGCTCATGGCAATCAAAGACCAGTGCAGGCCTTGGTCACCGCTGGCGTGCTGGGCTCAGCGTCACAGCTAAGGCCCTGCACTGTACACACCAGCACAACACGCACCAAGCAGGTTAAGAGTGAGGATGAGCCGTGGCCTGCACTGTTTTTAGAGCATTCAGCCCTGTCTCATGTAACAAACATGGATTTTTTTCACATTTATGTCACACTAAGAGTTTCCTTTAGTGTCCCAAACTTGCAGTAAATACACATCTTATACCAGCAATAAAGTCTGCTTATTTTCACAACCTTTCCTCACCCTATGGTTCTGACTGCACAAAGGGAAGCACAAAATAGAAGTTAATTCTCTGAATCATTTCAAACACCAGTTTAAATAAAAGATGCACAGTGATGAAGCCCCCTTTGAGAGTCTGATGCTACAAACCGCTCTGGATCCTCAGGCCTTTACTTCACCTTTGTCCTGAGGATGAGCACAAGCCTAAACCTCTGGCCTGGTTTTGCTGGGATAGACTTAATTTTCTTCCTAGCAGCTGGTTAGCTCTGGGTGTTGGATTTGGGATGAGAAGGTTGATAACACACCGATGTTTCACTGTTGCTAAGCAGTGTTTGCAATTAAGTCAAGGACCTCTCAGCTTCCCAGGTCCTGCCAGCCAGGAGACATCAGCCCTCCGAGGGCATGCAGGGACCTGGGACATGGCTGACCCAGACTGGCCAAGGATATCCCATACCATAGGGTGTCATGCTCTGTATAGGACTGAGGGAGTCGTCTGGGCGATGTTTTGGCTGGGGATCTAGCTGGGCACCGGGCAGCGAGAGGGTGGTGAGCACTTGCACTGTGCATCGCATGGTTTGCACACCCTTCTCTCCGTAGGAAGGAACCTTCTCTGGGTCCATCTGCAGAACTTAAAGGATGCGAAGGGTTGATGCTGCCCTCCTGCTTGGGAACATATTTTGCTCTGAAAGCACGCTACCTTTCAAGTCATAGCTGCTCCTCTCTGTTAATCACTTTAAAGTTGCTAAATTATTCACCGTTCATAAAATACATTTTCATTGCCTCGAGTTGGCAGTCGAGAATGACTTACAGAAATAGGTCATCCCTCACCCCATAGAAGAATTACCATACACTTCATGTGCTCTCCCCACCCCCCAGGTTCCATTTTTAAGCTCTGCTCCACGTGAGAATGGGCCAAATTTAAACCGTCTGCATTTTTCATGCTGCTCCATCACGCTAAACCCACAGTCTTCACAATGTGCCCTGACTCTACATTTTTAATAAACCACACCGAGCAACCAAATGAATAGGCTGACGTTGTGCTGGTATCCCCACAGACCGTGAGCAGAGCTCTAACGATAATTGCAAAGGACATGGCCCGAGTTCTCCAAAGCCACTACCTCCGGGAGAAAGCCCAACCACCGCCACCCTCAGCCACCAGGTCTCTCCATCTGCCTTGGAGTGGGGAGCAGGTTGTGGTTTCCTTTCCTTTCTTTTCCTTTACCTATGTACCTCCAACATAAACAGATTTTAACGTGACATTTAAATAAAAGTTTAAAAAAAAGAGAAAACATTTTTGCTGGCACATTTAATTTGCTGTTTTTACACATTTCCAAATTAAATGCAATTTGCTGAGGACTGTTCCCAATCAAGCTGTTAGCCATAATATGCCCAGGCTGCTGTCTATTGGGTCCGCATCAATGTTTCCTCGCTGGGAACTACAGAACAAGATCCCTGGTCAAACTTTCTGTTCCTGTTTGCACAGGCAGAGGTGGCACTTGCCAGCACCTGATCACAGGGGAATCGTACTGGTACCTCCATCTTTTGGGAAACGGGATCATACTGGTAGAATCCCAGACTGGTCTGGGTTGAAAGGGCCCCCAAGGATCACAGAACTCCAACCCCCTGCCACAGGCAGGGCCACCAACCTCCAGGCCTGGAGCTACACAAGGTTGCCCAGGGTCCCAGCCAACCTGGCCTTGAACACCCCCAGGGATGGGACACCCAACCCCTCTCTGGGCAGCCTGTTCCAGCCCCAGGAGCCAGCCCAGCCGGAGCTTATCACTGGCAGAGACATCAGAGCAGAGCTGCTCACAGCCTGCATGCCTTGCTGCTTGTGGGTCAGTGGGCAGCTCCCAGATGGATATAGAGCAGAAATAGTGAGAAGACGCCCATGAAGTGTTCTTTGGGCATTCTAAGGTCCAAATGCAGCTCCAGTCACAGTGGCAGAGCTTGGGGATGGCAATTTGGCCCTGCAGAATCAGGAGGAGGCTTTCTGCCGGGCCGCGGCAGGACTGCCACCTACCTGGCAAAGCTCTGGGAGGTGCCCACCCCACTGCCTCCGAAACCTTTGCTACGTGCCTGGCTCAGCCTGGAGCCAGACCAGCAGCCACACACCTTCACACTGGTGGCATTCAGCAGGGCCCAGAGACGCAGGGCTGGCAGAGGACCCACAGCAAAGCCATGTTCTTGGGGCCCAATGCTTTGCAGCGGGATCCTGTTTGTGACTCCCACTAAGCCAGAGGGATGGGGCTCACGGAGCAAGCCCTGCCTGGTCACAGGCAGGGGATTACTTACCACATGGTTTCGCTCCCGTAGCAGGCCGAAGTGATCGTTACCAGCTCGGGAAAACCAGTGCTAATAATAGTATTGCTCACAACCCTGCTCTGGCATTGGATCCCATTGTTCAGTGCAGTAGCAAAGAGCCGACACTAATTCCCACTAACTGCTAACACTGGGATAAGGAGAAACATGGACTCCACACCGAAGTGGCACAAATTCTAACACGCAGCAGGATCAACTCTTCGTGCTTTAAACTTAATTACACACAGTCAGGTGGTGCCTGATAGTCCTTCTTCCTTAGCTGAACCCAGCAATGCACGCTTAATGACTGCAGTGCACAGACGCTGATGGAGCTAATTAGGACTCCCGTAGGGCTGAGCTCAACTTTTCCAGCATTGTCTAAACTGAAAACAAAATGTTCTAGAAGCCACACTGCGCAGCACAGGCTCTGTGATGACAACTCGCTCCTGTAAATCGACAACAGCCCAGTAATGTTTGCTGGGGAAAAGGAAAACACCTCCAAAGATGAATACTTAACACTCTGGGCTTTCAAAACGTTCCACCGCCGACTCCAGATTCAAGAGGATCAAACTGGGAACCAAATCGAAGCCCCACTTACATACTTTGAAATGGCTTATGCTAAAGGCTAAATAAAATAAAAGCTTGATTTAAAGTACCAGCAATAATCAACTGGAGTTCCTCCAGCCGTGACTCGGTGTTGAGTGTGAGAAGGCCCAGACGTTGGCTAAGCTATCACCACATGACCACGCTGCATCTCACCTCACTGCTGAAACCCAGGAAGGTAGGTTTGGCTGTGCTACAGTACAGGCTTTCTAACGCAGGCCAAAGGGAACAGAGCTTGGCCAAGGAAGAACGTCAGGCCAACACCTAAGATAAGGAGCTCACCAAGGCACACCTGGGCACCTCAGCCATCTGCCCATCGTCTTCATGGGGCCGTCCAGCTGCAGCATCCACCAGCACCCCACACACAGGGTGCCCAGCAGCCACGCTGGCTCCTGGCTGCAGCAGGAGGATTTAATTGCCTTCTAGACAGTGAGTACAGGTTGCTGACCTGGAGCAAACCCCATGATGCCAATCGGTGTGCTGACATGTGGAAGGGACAGCTCCAGTTCCTGCCTTTCCTGTGCCTCCTGGACCCATCTGCCGGGTTTCCCTCTCTCCCCAGAGCGATCTCAGGAAGAGCAGGCAGAGGTGGCCAGCAGAAGGCTCTCAGCATCAGAAAGCACAGTACTGCTGCCCACCACGCACCAGCCCGGCCACCTCCCTCCCTTTGCACACCTGCCCCTGCCCATGTGGGGCAGGAGCATCCCCACAGCCCCAGTGCTGCAGGGGAGTGGGGCTGGAAACCCCAGGAGGGGGGACAGTGCTACCCTGCTCACGTCCAATGGAGATCCCTCTCGGCTCAGAAAACACAGCCGCTATTTTTGGCTCTCCAGACTCCCACTTCACATGTCAGTAAATCTACATCTCAAAAATACATCTAGTCCTTCCCTCGCACGCACCGAGTGTTCTGGGCAGCTGGGAAGGAAATTGTGCTTACTCACTGCGGCACCCAGCTAGCACCCGCTGCCGGCACCGTCCAAACTTGCGCAGTGCCCCCGCAAGCACCAGCGCCCGGGGTGAGCGCTGGGGACAGCCGGCATCTCCCCAGCACCAGGCCACCACTGAACCTCTGCCCCACTGCTTGTGCCACAGCTCCCAGCTGCTGCTCCAGCTGAGACTTTGCTGCGGGGTACGAGGAGCCTTGCACCCCAGCGAGCGGCGAACCGCAGCCAGCCCTGCCAACAGACAGTGCCTCCTTCCAGCATGGAGGCATTTCCATCATCTCCCACACAGGCACAAGAAAGGCTTCTAAACCAAATCCTCTTAACAAGCAACTTATCTGTAATGTTATTGTTAAAGGATGGGCTGCAAGGCTCCAGGTCAGTCTCATTAGGTGCTGCCCAGACACGACTTCACACCGCAGACCCTGACGCCTGTTGAGAAGACACCAGCCTTCTCTTTGTGGAAAGCCTGAACTGTTCCTGTCATGTCTCAAAGCGGCGAATTCGGCCACGTGAAATCCTCAGAATCAGGCACAAAAGGAAACACGGGCTGAACCAGACCCCGATGTCACTGTCCTCTCCCACCCTCCCCAGTCCTCTCTCCGTGCTTCATCCCCCTCCTCTTTTATTCCACTTACAAATCCACATCTCTTTCCTCCCACTCCAATGCTGTAACAAACTGGTACTCGGCTCCTGCTGGAAGCGCACTGATGAGGATGTACTAATCCATGTAAAACCCTTCCCCCTTTTCTACGCCAGCAACCAAGTTGGGAAAGATCATTTGGAAGTTTGAGCTAAGTATCGATAGTGTTCTCACAGCAAGGGCCCCATCGCCAGAGGTGCTGGGGGGTGGGGGGAGAACTGAAAGGAAAAGGTAAAACTTGTGGGCTGAAAGACCCTTCAACAGGGCAGAAAACAATAATAAAAATAATTATTAATAATAATAATGAAGTATACAAAGCCAGTGTCGCAGAGGCCAGTTGCTCACCACACACAGCTGATGCCCAGCTAGTTCCCAAGCTGCCCCATCTCCCAGCCCAGCCCCAGTTCTGTACGGACCATGACATGGAATAACCCTGTGGGCAGCCTGGGTGACCTGTCCTGGCTGTGCCCCCGACGGGTTCTTGGTGCACCCCTGCCTCCTCATTAGCAGGGCAGTACTGCTTGGTACAACCAGAACCATCCCTGTGTTATCAGCACTGCTGTCATCCCAAACACCACACACAGCACTGCACCAGCTTCCAGAGCAAAAATTAACTCATCCCAGACAAAACCAGGACATTTTGCTATTAAAAATCTCCCCCACCAAGGGATGTGATGCACTGTCTGGTCCTCTCACCTCCTTGTACCGCTGCCTCAACTTCCATCTCCTTCCTTGTACTCTGTCCTCTTTCCCTATGGCTGGACATCTTCTGCAGGGCATCTCATGGAACCACTGCACTATGAACAGCACTGATTTAGATTTTTCCTTAACGTACCAAATTAAAACAATTCCTGATGAATGATGTAGTCAATTGAAAAAAAAGAATAAAATCAAAGTGTTTCCTTCTGTCAATCACCATTTTCATACCTGGCATCCTGAGCACACTAAATCCAGTGAGAGTGTTCTCTCCCCATTCTCTACAGGCAAATGCCACTTCTCTGCCTCCCAGAGAAAGGAAAAAAATAAAAATGCTCCAAACCTGCTTCATTTCAAGTAAGGAATAGAACAAGAAAGACTGACTGCTTCCTAAATTAGCTTAATAGTACCCAGAAATATTCAAAAAGCATTACAATGGATATATATATATCTCCATAGAATGAGAACGTGCTGCCAGTATGAATGGAGAGTCACTGCTTGGCAGACCCTACACACACACACACACATCCCCACCCCGTTACTGGAGGAGCTGCGGGAGCACAGCCTGCATTGTCCCTTCCAGCTTCAAAACCTTCTCAGCACGAGGAACCCCTGTGGGGCTGTGGGGAAAGCCCATGGGAGCAGAAGTTTGGCATTCCCAAACACCCCGCAGGGTTCTGTGCCTTTCCCCTCCTTTGTGCTGCTTCCCCAGGTGGTGTTTCAGGACGCAGAGTGAGACCCGTCACGCCACGCACACTGGTGATCACAGCCACCCGCGGGAGGCTGAGTGAATCCTTCTTCTCTCCTTCTCCTCACCCCTCCCTGCGCTGCACCATCCACCATCTATCTGCATAATTAAAGTGTCCATAAAAGCAGGAAGCAGCTCCAAAAGAATCAGAAACATCCTACTAAACCAGAGCTTGATCTCTGCTTTCCTCCCAACACAGGAGAAAGCTCTTGCCATGAACTGGTTTCTCCCCTTTGGGGTACGACAAAACATACTGCAGCACCCAGACCAGAGCAGCACCGATGTCACCCAGCACCCCAGCAAAGCATCACTCAAGCCCTTCTCTCTAGACACCGAGGATGCCTTAGCTACCTGCTTGGGGCTTATACAAACCATATCCAAGGGTAACAAAGTGCTGCCATGAAGTGTCTCCAGCCAGGACACTCCCCAGGAGGCAGCTCCCAGCCACTCTGAGGAAAACAAGGCTGCCTTTGCCTGTAGGAAAGTGTTTTTTTCCCGTCTTAGCACTGTGTGTTAATTGTCACTGACCTCACTGAGCCCTGGGAAGAGTGGGGGAGCCAAGATGCAGCTCTTCCCGGTCCAGCCGGTGCGGTGGGGGGAGCAGCCAGGTGACACCCACATTGTGGATCCCAGGCAGACCTGCCCACCTGGGGCCTTCTCTTAGGGCAGGGCTGTGCATGGTCCCCATACCCACCTGCATGTCTAAAGCCCCGGGTGCTCCCGGGGACGCGGGTTTAGCAGCTTTATGCAGCTCCATATCTGCCTGTTTCGTTTTTATTAATAAGTATGTAATTTACAATATTGAACGAAATATGGAATAAATACCACTTGTCACTCCCCACACCGCAGCTCCCCTCAAGCCTGTAATTACCTACAAAAGCCTTTTACAACCACACTGATCTCCCACAGATTTCTTCCTCGTGCTGAACCTGAAGACTGTCAGTTGAGAAGACATGAAATTATTTCAACCTATTTATCCCTCAGGTTTGATCGACCCAAGGATGAGGGGAGGAGAAGTACACGCTACTTGTGCTTACTGGAAGTCCTCAGGAAGTTCTGGGGAAGACCCTGCATGGCTGCACAGGTCTCAGCCCCATGCTGCTCACTGAAAGCTCGCTGGCACATGCGATGCCCTCCGGCAGCATGCCCTTGCGGGGATGCTGGAGGCCAGCAAAGAAGAAAGGGATGAAAAGGCTGTGGAGAATGCAGGCTTTCCTCCCTGCAGAGCAGCAGGAGTGAAAAGGGGGACTGGCACCTAAGCCAGGCACTCCCCAGCCCCCTCCTGCCCCAGCCCTCGGGATGCCTGTGGAGCCCCATCCTCCCCAGCCCCCAGGAGCCAGTCCAGGCTCCCCAGCCAAACACCCCTCACGGCACTGGGGAACCTCCGTGCTGGGGGTTCAGTTTTTGAGACTTCTCTAAACAGGCAACATCCATACGCCGAGGCTGCTGCCTGACACCATGGAGCACAGACTGTATCGGGGGGTTCCACACAGCTCCTGCGCCAACCTGTGCCCTGCACGCTGCCACACGTGGAGCCACAGGGCTGGGTTGTCATCCAGACAGCAACCAGCTCCTTGCAAGGGGCAGAGTTTGTATCTTTAAACACAGGGTGTTTTTCCACGTCTTTTGGGCAAGTACTCTAAATGCATTAATGTCTTGCTCTGTTAACAAAGAAACTATGGCAACACATAGAGAGTTGCCAAGAGAATTTCTGAAACAAGGTTTAATAGTTAATAAGCAGCCAGATGATGTCAGACTCATCTATTAAGACCAGTTTATATCTGCCTATTAGAACTTAATGTCCCAGAAAGTTGGGTTGGCCAGGAATAAATAGTCTCCCTTTTAGCCCAATTACCAGTAATAAAACCAATTTTCTAAAGAATAGGGTAGAGTTATCCCAAATGTGGCCAGCCGATGCCGATATTTCATAGCACAGCCATTACGCTCCTTTTGTTAAGGAGCAATTCTCTAGATGTCAGAGATGTGAATCAAAATTTAATGTAATGTGTGTGTTATAAAAATGGAAATTGCAGAAGTTGCTCACCGAACAGCCCACTGCCAGGCAGCCTGCATCACGCACAGAGGGAACCAGAGGCTTGGCTGCATTTCTGCCTCTGCCGATGCGCTCCTGAGGCGTGCTGAAATGCTCCTCTTTTTTTTTAAACTGAGGTGATCAAGAAATCTTGGGAAATGATTTTCAGTGAAAATTGGATTCTAAAAGGCAACAGGGGTTATTTTAGGGAAGGGCATGGAGTTGGCAGACTCTGACAGAGCGTTCTGCTTCCCCAGCAGAGGGACCGTGTCCAGCAGCACCGTTCCCTGCCCATCAGGAGCCGTTAGGGGTTGCTGGTCATGCAGCCTCCCGAGGCCGATGGGACACGCGCTGACAACAGCGAGTCCGTCATCCAGCGCTGCGGGGACCTGGAGACATGAAGCGACGTGCACCTCGCCACCCACCCAGCCCAGCAGCCCTGGTGGCATCACCTCCCGCACAGCAGAGACAGACGATGTTTGTAAGACAAGCACATGGTACATGTCAACCGCTAATGTGGTTAATTGGGGCTGGACTCGATCTCTCGAGGTCCCTTCCAAAGGCCAAGTCCATCGCCCGTTCTTCATGGGTCAGAGGTCCTGGTCATGGACAGTGGTCCACTCGATCCCTGCCCAAGCAGCCGCATCACCCTGGGGAGTGGTGCTGGGTGCAGCCACTGAGGCTCCACAGCTGGCCAGGCCCCCACCAGTTCCAGGCTCAACCTCTCTCAAAGAGCTGCTCTTGAACCAATTTCTTCCAAATTGCTCCCCACTCTGCTGCCTTTGTCATCACCAGAGGCACCGCAAGCACACGAGCATCCCATCAGCCTGCCTGACACTGTCTCTGGCATGCTCTATTCTTAGCAACTCCCAGCTCACTGATCCTTTGAACCAGCTCATCTTTGACCTATTCCATCTCCCACCACTCACCTTCGCTTCAGTCTCCGTGCTGCTTCCCCTGAAATAAATCATCAAATCCTTCATGCTGTCCAAGGGAAAGGCAGGACGTTATCCTGGATTACATCTGACTCCGCTCCCCTCGCACCCAGTGTCAAATTAAAGTCTTTTGACAACAAACTCCTCCTCCCCTTTTAAAGCTTTTGTACACACAAAGGGTAACACACCTCGAGGAGGATGTATCTCCGGGCTTCCCAAGGATGTTCCTGGCACCAGTTGGGCTGTGGTTTCCCTCTGGCTGAGGGAACGGGGCCGCTGGTCCGTCACACAGACTCCTAGTGATGAAGGCAGTTTTCTTATGGTTTTTTAACCATCCACCTCTCTGCCAGAAGCCTCCATTTGGCACCTGACCCTCAGCCCGGCTGATGGCAGTGGCAGCACGGTTTGGAGTGTGGCACAGCCAGCTGAGGAGGCGCTGGGGGAATGAGTACCGGTTCCCCCAACACCCTGACACAGGCCATCACCTTCCTGGTGGCTGCAGGGAGCTGAGCTGCCACAGCCGCCTCCCGCATTGCCTGTCTGAGCCCAGCCACGCTCACAGGATGGCTCTGCCCGATTTCAACGTGCCTGCCACCTTCGCACCACGGCACTGGTAACCAGAGGAGAGGGGCAGAGATGGTGCCCCCACCAGAGCTGGCCAGTCTGCCAGCACCTGAGTCAGGTCACCTCGAGCCGTGACAATGCGCAGGACAGACGGCACTGTGGCTGCACTGAGGCCAGGCCAGACTCCCATACCATGGGTGGGCACTGGCCACCCCGACGTTCCAGGAACACAAAGCACACGATTTCCTGGAGCTTCTCCCACGCCAGCATCCCCTCTCCAAAGAAAAACATTGAGCAGCTCTAAAAACCTTGTCTCTTCATGTGAACATCACACGAGGGATGCGGAAACATTCCCTCTCTATGAAGTGAACAGCTTAATAGCGCGTAGCAGATGGCCCGTATTTGGATCTCTATCATAAATACAGCATCCCCCATTTGGAACGCAGCGCACAGCGCAGCTGCCCCTCGGCCGCGCTCGGGATCCTTTGTTCTTTAACAAGTGTCCGCAGGAGGAGAGAGGAGGAGAGCAGAGGGCGATGGCAGATCTTGGGCAACAAAGGGGTCACCCCATAACAGCTTTGGAGGGCTCACGCCAGCCCAGCACAGACCAGTAACCCCGTAGCAGAGACGCCTCCTCCCGCGCCAGTGCTGCTGGACAGAGCAGGGCTGTCACCCGCTGCTCCGGGAAGGGTCGGCACATAGGAAGGGTGGCTTTTCCTCTGTGTATTTCACTACACGCCCCACCACAGCTACAGAAATAAGCAACAGTTCAGTTGCAACCTAACCAGTGTTGTCTTTACTGATGATAAATTATGAATTATGGTACTAAGGACTGTCATTAAATCCAGAAGGCTGCTGAAGGAAACCTATCGATACTCCCAACTGGCCATGCAGGGCCTGGAGCTGAGCGAGGCCGGCAGCGGCTGCACTGGGTCCTGCCGGGAGCAGGCGCGGAGAGGAGCATAAATCTAAACTAGGGAAGAGATGACTCAGACAAGACCGTGAGCATGAGGCAGGGATAAAAATACCCCAAAGACGTAAGGCAGATTTTAAAAACACCCATTTGGTTCTACACCGGCGAGGGTGGGCCCATCTCCCTCACTGCTGCCCATGCCAGTTCTGCTGGGCGGGATGCAGGCCGGCATGGCTCCCTGAGCTCGGGGGGGACCATCCACACCAGCCCCCCAATGCGAGGTGTGGCCAGAACACCATGGGAGGACAAAGAGACGGCACCACAGCTGTGCCCCCTCCTGCAGCATCTCATCCTACCACCACCCTCATCCCACCCCCTCGGTGACGCGGCTCAAAACACTTCAAAGCCGATGGGAAAAGGTTGGAGATTGTCTGAATGAGGGAGAGGGGAGAACTGCAAACCCACAGAAGGGTGCACAGAAGGTGGAGATACCAGTGCAGCGGTATCTCCAACAGCACAGACCCATCCATCAGCTTCCGACCAAGCCGGCAAGAAGCTGCCACACTCGCTCCACAGCCAAGACTTCCCCACAGCCAACGCGCCACAAAGCCAGCATGAATGTTTTTCACTTTCCAAATTAATTCCTTCCAAGGACAGGTTTTAATTTCTTTTAGGCTTCAGTTCTGGAGCAGAATAATCTTTTTTTATCTTGTTATATTAAAAAGCAAATTTTTGTTAGGAAACTGGAGATTGGCCTCTTTCAGAAGTCAGGATATTCTCTCCATACTCCCATTAAGTAATGGATGTTCATTTAATTAAAGACTCTGTAATTTGACAAGGATCTCTAGAAATAATTTCTCCCTCAAATTACCTCCTTGGGAGGATTTTCTGACTAGATGTAATTGAGAGCACAACCTTCACCAAGACCGGGGAGTTCACAGAGCACCAGCCAGGAGCCCCCAGGGTGAGGGCTGTTTTCTCGCTGCCAACCCACAGGGATTGGAAACATGCCTGCCAGGATACTGAGCCCCCCCCCCCAGTCACCCTGGAGCCCCAAAGGCTTTTCCAGAAGAAAGTTCAAGCCCTTGGCTCCACTCGTCCTCAGCCCTGTCAATGGTCTGGCCAGCACAGGGAGGGGAAACTCTCACTTATGAAAATCCTGCTCATAATTAGCAGCGTGTCAAACACGTGCCGCAGGCCTCAGCAGCACTTTGAGAGACACGTACACTGTAAGTGATTCTTTGTTAACTAATTATGAAACACAAAGTCATCACTGATTTACCATTGCAAGACACGGCTGGAGCTGCTTTCCAGCCAACACATGAGGCTCAGGCTTCTCAGCGGCCCCTTCAGAGGCACCCAGAGATCAGCGAGTCGGGCCCTTCCATGGCGAGTGAGAGGGAAGATGCCCACTGTTTGGAGCAGAGCTCCCTTCCTGGCTCCAACACCGCACTCCTGCTATGATACCCATAGCTACTAACCAAACTGACATGCAGAAGGGGTCATCTCTCCTTCTCCCTTTCTCAGCAGCCGCTCGCGGTGCCAGTGGCACAGCATCAGCTGCAAAGCGAACACGAAGGTGCACACGCTGGGAGTTCAGCTCCAGCCGCCTTCAGCTGCAGCGACGAGGCTTCAGCGCGACGGCGTCTTTAATAACCATATCTCACATTAGCAGAACATCTTTGTTTACGCCAAACATACCCCATAACATTCAGCAGTATAGGAGGAAGAAGGATCGTAATTAAATCTACACTGTGATTGTCAAAACAAACAAGCAACATTCATTTTGCTCATTTGCTGATATAGATTCGCTGTGGGAACAGAGGAATGAACCTGGGGGGTGGGTGGAAGAGGATGAAGAGCTGCGGCCAAGGGACGTGAGGTTGGGTGACAACAGATGGGCGCCAGGACAGACAGCCCACCTGCTGAAGGACGTGCTTCTTGCAAGACCTGAGTTATTTATGTCCCAGGTGGAAAAGCCCCGGCACAGAGCCGCATGCGGTCACAGCCAGAGAACAGGCAGAACAACTGAGCAAGGCACCCCACCCCTCGCTCAAGTCCCTGAAAGAGCTTCCCTCTTACTTGCTCTTTAATTAGCCACCAGTAATTAGCATCACACAACCAGCCTCAGCAGAGCACCTCATAAGGGCTGTTTGCTGCCTTCCAAACCCAGCACAGCTTAATTACAGGCTGACCCCAGCCGGGCCCGCAGCTCCACACAGCACCAAGCCCACCAGCATGGCGCTGACCTGCCGACCAGATACTGCAGCCATCACGCCAGCATGGCCATGGGCATGGCCAGGAAGGCAATAGGGGTTCATGTGTCCCCAGCTCAGCACACTGATCCCTAGAACGGCACCTAAGTGACTCAGGCCGTGACAGTGGGCTCCAACGCTCTGTGCATTTAGGAAGAGCAGACTCCTCTTTACCCAGCAGTGTGGAAAGCAGCGCCCCGAGACTGCAGGAGAGCAGATGCTCGGGTGGTTTGTTTTGAGGCTCGCCAGGCTGCATCACCACCAGCGGGCTGCCAGGCTCAGAGAGCAGCAGGGACGCTCTTGCTCCTGCGTGCCACCGTACGCCAGAGAGCAGAGACACTCCTGCCCCCCACACCAGGCTGCCCGTCTGGACCATGTCTGCAGACAGGGTGCTCGGGCAGCTCCGAGGTCTCATCCACAGTAGGAGCCGTATGGGGAGTGAAGGAGCACTGCTGTCTGGTGAAGAAATGTGAGACAGAAACATCTCAGTACCTTTCTAGGAGATGGGAAGACCTCTAGCAGGGACACAGCTGTTCTCACAGCGCCAAGTGGCACCAGCACCCGGTGGGCACCCAGCATGGGCAGAGACAGCCTGGCGCGTCCCACCTGCAGCTCCTGCGCTCCTCCAGCACCACATGCAGCAGCGGCGGGTCCACGACCAGACCTTCCAGTTGCTATGGAAATACAGATAATAATGAGCAGCAGGAGTAATTGTGGAGATGCACCAGTTGCTAATGTGAAATCCAGTGCGCTGCATCACGCTGCAGCAGCAGCCAGGCTCCCGACACACAAGCACACAAACACGCCCAGGAGAGATGGAGCCATTTCGGAGCAGGAAAACACCCCCTGCTGTGAATTAAGGGCCAGGGAAAGGGCTCATAGGGATATCCAAAGTACACAGGCCAATGCCAGCCTTAGTGCCACACTGCTTGGAAAGGCCCAGACACTGTATTGGAAGACTTTAAACATTAATTAATAGAAAAATTAGTAATATTAATTATTAACGATGCTTTTCCATGAAGGAGCAGACGCATCCAATCCAGTAACGTAGGAAACTGGAGTCCTCGGACTTGGCACGTTGTTTTCTGCCCACCAACAGCAAGTAGCAAGGGCTGCTCAAAGCAGGAGAGGACAGACCACTTCTTTCACAGTGCCTGGGGGTCTGTTTCTGCACAAACCACGAGCGCTTGGCAATGCTGGCTGGCACTTTAGCTGGGGCAGGCTGGGCCCCAGGTAGGGGCAGTGATGCCCTGCAGCTCTCCCTGAAGGCACCTACAGAACCAATCTTTGTTTTAGGGGAGTCAGCACAGATCTGCCCCAGACGACACTGATGTGCCCGAGCATGCTGAGCACTGCGGCACTGAGCCACCCGCCTGGTTCCGCAGGACAGGTGACCACAGCCACTCAGGATTCATTTCAACTCCACAGGAGAGCAGGCCCAAGTTCCCAGACGGTGGGGACGTCAGACAGAATTATTCACCAGCTCTAGCTTCCCAGGGGAGAGCAGACATCCTACTGCTGCCATGAGGAACTCTCTCGAACGCAGCTACGTACCGACTCACTCTGCAAAGACAACATCTCCTGAGAAAGACTGGAAACAACAGAGAGAGGGAGACCTGGCCTCTGCCGCAGCAGCACATGGAGTGGAAGGCATCGCCCCCCCAGCCGGCACAGCAGGTTCCACGCTGGGGTGCAGCCCTCGCCCCACACCTCACATGCCACCCCGGAGCTGCTGCTGGCATGACGAGGGGGTGCCGAGCACCTGCCACAGCCCCCAACACACTGGAATGAAAACAGGGGGAAAAAAGCAAGCAGGGAGCAGCAGTACTGCTTGTAACCCCCATGTGCAATTCTTGTAATGCTCTTTTCTCCTCCCCAAACACATGCCTGAAACGTCCCCAGCTCACTGCGTGCTGGGAAGGGGCACCCATCACCCTGCATGGTGGGACAGGGTTTGTCAGCTGCTTTAAATCAGCTCCACTTGCTGAAGTGATGCTGCAGTCATTTTAACTGGCTCTGTGGCTTACAAAGTTAGTTCATAAAGCTGCTGGGAGGGTGTTTTTCCTAATGTGCTAGGTGTGCTAGCAGGGACTGATAACTAAGGCGGCTTCTGGATTGCTGCAGGTTGGGCTCACAATTAGCCACAGCCACAAAAGAGCGAGCCATGGCCAGCCGGGATGTCCGAGCAGTGCGGTGTGGGACCACCATCAGCATCCCAACACCCACATCTCTGCCTGGAAGCTCTTACCAGAGCCCATGTTGCCTGCAGAGCTGTGCCGAAAGCCCAACATGCTCCGGTTACTCCAGAAATCCCAGCGTGGAGCCACAGGCTGTGCCTGAGCTGGAGCACACTCGCGTGAGGGCAGAGATCCTGAGTCAGCCACGGGCTCTGCCTGCCCCTGCCCACCACACGCTGCTGTCTCCGCACCCCTCCCCACATCTGGAGTGGGCAGCACTCGTGGCTGGGGAGCTCGAAGCGCTGTGCCCAGCTCATCACAGCAGCTCGAGCCCACACGGACGTTCCCGCAGCGTTTAGTGCTGGTGCACAGCGCGACAGGCTGTGAAAGCCAAGGACATCGTGCCAAGGCCACGACCTGCCGAGCCCGTGGCCTTGTGCGAGCAACTGGCCAGTCAGCCCGAGCGGGGACAGTGGGGATGGCTCTGGCCTCACGGGAGACACGTGCCCTGTGCCTGTGCCCACATCCCACCAAGCGGCTCTCCAGACCGGAGGGGCCACCGATCAGCAGCCCCCAGAGTGCTGAGCACACCCAGAACCAGGCGTGAGGATGAAATTACAGGGACTGGGGACCACTTGAATGCCTGTGAATTATTCATGTGATTACAGCATGCGGCACCGAGCCTCTAAAGTGCAAATTATTCGGGGCCAGGCTTTAGCCTCCTCTTCTGCCAGCACAAAGCACGCCTTCCTGCACTCCAGGGCTAACACCTATCATTTTCTGCCTTGCCCACTTCCCGGGCTTCCCTGCCAGCTCCCACTGCAGCCAGGGATGGGCAGAACACGGAGCGACTGCGGTACACAGCCTTCCCCCGGCCTGTGCTTCACAGGAGATTCAGCACGCTGGGTACCACAGCGTAACAGAGGCTTTGGGAGGAGATGCAGTGTCCTTCCGACACCAGAACTGCATGGAGTCATGGGAGTAATGTTAAACCACAGCCCAGCACCGCAGCAGGTCGGGCTCATTCCTCATGTCCCCAGCACACTGGCCCAGAGCGCAGTGCCACACCTCGACAGCGTGCGTGCCAGGCAGCGCTCCCAAAGCGCCTTTCCTGAGCCTGCCACAGCAGAACTGTCACACCTCGGCAGCAGCGTTACAAAGCTATCGGCAAGGGGAAGAACCAGGCACTTCGCAAACCCCCAGGCCCCGGCTGTGTTGGGGTGCTTCACCACCCCAGCCAGCACAGAACGGACTGAGAAGGCTCTCTGCCAGTGGTTAACTCACCCCTAATGAAGGGGATTTCCCAGCTGTATAATTTACCCCCATTTGGGTGACTAATTAGCCCTGACTGTGGCCCACCCACCTCTCAGAGAAGGACCCTGAGCTCCAGCCCAGGCCTGTCCAAGCCCCTTGCTCCCGACTTCTCCAGTGCACCCCAGCTCTGAGATCAAAACCACGCTGGTACCTCTTCGAGGGAGCACAAGAGGGGACAGCAGCCAGCGCTGCCTGCACACCCTACACCAGCACCCTGCCTCTGCCCAAAGCCATGCTAGGAAGTGCCGGGCACTGCGGTCTCAGCCTCACACCACCACCACCTGCAGCCACGAGGCACTGCCAAACAGCCACGTGCTGGGCACTGTGGTGGGACAGTGGGTCCACAGAGAAGAGAGGGACGAGTCGGACCTGCCTTCAGCTCTCTCCAGACCACCAAGTGACAGGCGGAGGACACCAAGCAGCACGCTTTGGCATCACTCGGAGACCCAGCACTGCCTCGATCAGGTCCATCCCCTGCACTGGCCCTCCATGGAATGCAGAGGGAGGAAAACTCGGCCCTTGCTTAGTCCAGGGCTGTGCTGGCCAGCAGGCATCACCCACACAAAGTGGGCAAACAGAGGGGAGGGTCCAGGCAAAGGGAGGGGGCAGCACACAGCCCGGGCACCTGTCCCACCACAGAGCCCTCCTGGGCTCTGGTCAGCAGAGACCTTGGCAAAGGAACAGTGCAAAGCCTGCAAGCTCCCCAGAGAACAAAGCACGCTGCGAGATGCCGGGCACGTGCAGCTCCCATCCCTGTGCGCACTGCATCCCCACACAAGGACTCCTGTTCTGCAGACAGCCGTAACCCAGGAGATGGGAACAGACCTCTGCGTTCCTGGGCCAACACACGGGAAAGACAAAGCACAGGCAGGGGTCAGGCAGCAGCCACGGCCTTCCCAACCTGCAGCTTCAGTGCCAAAGGGAGACGCTTTGTCCCCTTTCACCAGGCCAGATCCAGAACACCTCTCTCTCTCTCCAGATTCCTCCTGGTGCTGTGGAGAGGGACAGGAACACTGAATTATTTCTGAGGGAGCAAGAGAGCCGGTCCCCAAACGTGGCACTCGGCCCCACGCTGCCGGGCTCTCTGGCTTTCTCCTGCTTCTGTGTTACACTGTAAAGCTTCACACACGGGGAAACTTGTGTCCTTCATCTGGACAGGGAGCAGTGACTCTGCCAGGGGGCTGGGGACACGAGCGCGTGGCGAGAGCCTGTCTGCAGGCAAAGAAACCTCCGGTCCGGGGGCAGCAACAGCTAAAGCAGAAACAAAGCACTGCTGACAACACTAAACACAGCTTTTCTACACCTCCTCGTAGTTCCCACTCCCTCCTCCCCCCGCTTACTTAGTTACCACTCCGGTAGTACATAAAAGCTTTCTTCTCTTGTTTTTAAATAACAGGCAAAGGCATCTGTGCTCCCAGCCCACAGCCACGCAGGAGCCAGCGACCAAAGGAGTTTGCCTTGGGATCTGAGTGGTGATTCGTGGAGCAGGGGAGCTTAACACACCCGTATCTGGCCCCAGGTGAACACCACCTGGGAGCTGGTAACCATGGCACTGGGATCAATCCACAGCCATCCAGCCGGAGCACAACGGTTCCTGCCCAGGGCTGGGGATCCCTGCCCAGCCACTGCGACCAGGCCGGGCGGGAGAACCAGCACCGGGCACTGGTGCTGCCATGGCAGGAGGAGCACAGTGGCAGCGGGCGCAGGGATGATGCTGGCGGCAGTCCCGGCCAAGCCGAGCTGGCCAGTGGCACCGGGTTTGAGACACCTATGGACCAAAGAGAAGGGAACAGCTGCCCCTGGTCACACTGTCCTCTCTCCCAGGATCCCTCTCCAGCAGGACACCCTGACCCAGGGCACAGCTGGTGGGAGGGTATGGGACACCACATAACGAGGTTGGGCTTTGCTCCTCATCCTCTTTGGTTCCCTCCATCCTCTTCCAACACCCCAGCAGTCTCACAGCAGGCCTTGTTTCCCTGAGGGTCCTGACCCCCAGGACAAACAACCCCAGAGGAGAGTCCTGGTCTGAAACCCCAACGGCCAGTGCCAGGCACCTCACTCCCGCTGGATCAGGGGGAATATCCAAGGAGGAACACCAACAGCTCCCCAGGCCATGAGGACCACACTGATGACTTCAGAGTGATGTAAGTGACCATGACACGTGGGGCCCAGCGCCCTCGCCAACGTGCGGCCGGAGGAGCCTGGCAGCACCGGCAGCTGGAGGGTGACAGGTCAGAGCCAGAGGCTGGTGTGGCGCCGGCACACGCAACGGGTGGTTCTGGGTCCCGCGGCACTGTGCGAGCAAAGCACACCGGGTTTCGCTGCCCTGGGAGAGGCAGAGGGACGCACACGGGTGTCACCCCGCAGTCTGCCAACACATGGTTTGAAATGAAAATGGGGATTATTTTAAGCACGTTTCCCAGGTTTCGCAGCTTCTCTCCCGTTTCCATGGGGACGGGCGCGGTGCCGCGCAGCTGCCGAGACTCTCCAGCATCCCAGCGAGGAGGAGGCCAGTGGGGAGGCAGAGCGGGGACCATCATCCTCCCAGTGCTGCTGGGGCTTCAGAGCCCCCAGCCCAGCAGGTCCCTGGAGCTCTTCAGCAGGCTGAGCAGCTGGGGAACACCCTGGAGACACGGGAAGTCTCCCCTTTCCAGGGAGCACACGTTCTCACAGACCCATGTTCCCAGCCCTGCACTCGCCGGGCATCGGCAGCGCGGCTCTTCGACAAGTTCCATGCTCCATCGGCTAGCAGGAGCAGCTGCAGGAGTGAGGGGCTGCCAGTGCCCAGGATGGCATCCCACAGCCCACCCACCAACACAGGGGCTGCAAAGGCACGAGGAGGGGGCACTCCTCCACCCTGAAATCCCCAAACCTGGGATGGGGCTGCCTATCCGCACCAGCCCCTCACCCTAAACCCCCCACAAACTGAGGGATTTCTCCCTCCCCAAACTCCAGCCTGGTGCCTCCCCCCAGTATCAAAGCAAGCCAAGGAGTTTCAGAGGCACCCGGGGCAGGGGCCCCGTCCCCAGCACTGCCCCGGGCACACAGTTCTCAGAGCCACCGGTGCACCCGTGGGCTGTACCCCTGGGAACCTGGGCTGCAAAGCCGCTCTGGGTGCGAGGAGAGCGAAGCCAGGAGCCTGGCCTGACCCCCGTGCAGAGAGCCACCCATGCCCGGGCAGCGTCACGAAGGGATGGGCAACGGAGTGACCGGGACAGAGAACTAATCGCCACGATGGTTACAGGGCTGCAGCACTGAAACCTTATCAACTGGCTGGAAATGGAGGTCAGGAAGGAAGCAGAAGCCCTGATGACCTCCCGGCACAGCCAAGGAAGGATCAGCTCAGCAGAAAGCAGCAGATGGCTTCACATCTTCTCAGCAATACTCACACACACGCTTTTAGTAACCGCTCGGATCCAGGAGCAGCCCCAACCAAAAGACACTCTTGAAATTCCTCTCAACTTCATATAAAAACACACCACACTGTGTGTGTGTCCGTAACACGGCTGGGGTGATGCTAACAGCACCGGGTGCAATGTGCCTCATGTTCCCTGTTACTCATCCCTGCATCCCAAGTCCTCACAACTCCACTAAACTTCTCTTTTTTTTAAATATTTGGGTTGAAATGTTTCTGTTGGCTTCGCAATGATGGGCTTTTCCAATCAGTATAATAAAATAATTCCTTTGCCTTACATTCTTCTCCCTGCCCTTTGCACGGTTTGCTCTGTGCAGAAATAGGGCACCCCACACCTTGGCATCCGCCTGCTGCCGCAGAGGCATCACCAGGCAGCGCCGGCTGCGCACCCAGAGCTCGCACGGTGCCGAGTCCTCTGTGCACAGGGGACCAGCCGCTCAGGACGAGGGGGACCGACCATGAAAGGCACAGACACTCTCCCCTCAAAGCCAGCTCCAAAGCGCCCAGAAACACCTCAGAGGCCGTACGTGTGAGGGTGAAGCCGCCCACTGCAGCTGGGTATGGTGCTGCCAGTGAGACGCGCTGTGTCCCCGCGGCACCGCAGATGAAATGCACAATGCACAGGGCCTGCACCTGGCCACACTGGAGACGGGGGCAACGGGGGGCAGGGGACAACACAGCACCAGGAAGGGGATGGAAGTTCAGCGCACCCCTCCACAGCACAGCTCCGCACCCCGCTGTCCCGGGATGGAGGGGACCAGCTGCACACAGGCTGTATCAGCACTGACCTGCCCCGGGGCTGATCCCCAACAAAGCTACGAGTTCGGTCCCAGCATTAACAAAAATCACTGGAAACCCCAGAGAGGGCTGAGAGAAGAGCCAGAGGACAGGCTCCAGAACACAAATTTACCCTCGGGGAGCTCAATCCCCACATGCTGCCCATGAGGCTGCGGAGACGGGAGCATGGCAACGGCGGCTCCTCCGGCTCGAGACCCATCAGCGGGGAGCTGGGGCTGGAGAGGATGGACGATTTCAGACCCTGAGGTTGGCAGTGGGCAATTCCCCAGGGCTGGGCACTCGCTCTGGGAGCGAACACCTCACTGCCCACCCTGGGAACCCGGCACTGACCTGAGGCTGCAACTCTGTGGGGGCTCAAAACCGGTCCCACCAGTGAGGGGACTGCAAGGGTTTCCTTGCCCAAACATCTACATTTTGGAGTCCCTGAGGTAGGTGCCGGGCCTGGTGTTACCTCTCACTACAGTAAATGTCAGCATCTCTTTACGTACACCCTGTGGCAGCCAAGGGATGAGCGTGGGGTTAAGCAGTCAGGCTCCCTCCCTCATCCCCATCGCTGGGAACCACCTGCAGGTAAAACTCCACACACTAACCTACCTCTGCCCTTTCATTTTGTTTTTTCCTAATTTATTTCCCTTTAAACTGTCCCCACCAGTAATCCTTCCACACTGTGTCACACACAAACCCAAAGTATGAACTGGCTTCTTTATGTAAGGAAGTTATTGGAATGTCTTAAGAGATCTCCATAGCAACCATGCCGTGCCAGTAAATATGAGTTCACCAGAACAACACTGTAATTGCTCTGAGCACACACTAACAAGCAAGGACGAGAACGCAGGCAGGATTAAGGAAGCAAACCCCTAGTAAGTCTCTGCTGCTGCCTGAGAGCGCCGGGCGGGTGCTGCGAGGGCTTTGTCACTGGTCATTCGCTGGGGAGCTCCGTTCCCCGGGGCAGCGGCTGCGCACGCTCGGGGCGGCACGGGACGCTTCGGGAGCGTGCAGCAAAGCCCCCGGTCTCGCCCAGCTCACGTGCTGACCCACCACAGCCACGGGGACACGTGTCTTCCACCCTGAGCACAGAGCCCTGGCCAAGCCCACCCCAGCTGCACACTCCCAGCGCCCACATGCACCCCATCGCAGGCACACCGTTAGGATACTGGGACAGGGGTGTGGGATGGGTTTGGGGTTCCCTCCAAGAGCATCGCAGCCACAGCACAGCCCGTCCCTCGGACAGCGAGGTGCTCTGTGCTGCTGGAGTAAGATGCAGGGGTTAACAACTCACTGTTCCACTCTAAATTGCTAATAAATACTGGTTGGTGACATGGAATAGCTACTTCTCCAGTAAAAGTCCACCTGATTTAACACCCCTCCAGCTGCCAGCAGCAGCACAAGCTCAGGTCTGACCACCCTCTCTGCCACCAGACACAGCGTCCATGCAAACGAGAGCATCACCACACCTCAAAGCCTCACATGAACACATTTATTTATCTCCAAGTTTATCTAATGCGACTTTCCAGCACCCTGAGCACCCAGAGATTGCCATTGCTCGGTTGGCATCCTAGGGCCAACGCCATTCCTCATACATCAGGAGAGCTCCCAGCCATTTGGTAACTGGTCTGCTGCTGGCCTGGCACCTCTGCTCAGTCTTCCCCCACCCAAAGTTTCCTTCCCTTGGTCCTCTGACACTTCACCCTGCCTCTGAGAAGCCGAATGCAACTGTAGCATGGCACAGGGCATTTCTACCGAAACTATTTGGGGGAAACCCCCCGAGCCAGCCTTTCTGTGAGGATGAACAGTTTATGAGAAGTTTGATGAGCAGCTGCACTTGATCTGCACTTGTGAGCACCAGCGAGGTCCTTGCACAGGTTGGTCTGACATTGCTAAACTGCCCTTGCTTCCTGCTGCCCGTGAGCTTAATGACAGGCACCCCGATTCTGCCGGGGGCTCCACGGGCCGGCAAGACCCGGCCGGCACCCCCCACCCCCCGGGGTCCAGCCGCCCCGCCCGGGCTCGCCCCACGCTGGGCATCCCCGCCGAGGGGGGACGCGACGGGACCCGCCGGGACGGGCCGAGCGGGGCTGAACAGGTGCGGGGCTGGGCACACCGGGGCTGGGCACCGCGGGACCGGGAACCCCGGAGCAGGGCTGGGCATCCAGGGGCTGGGTATCCCAGACTGGGCAGGGCATCCCGAGACAGGGCAGGGCATCCCGGGGCACGCCGGCACGCACTCACCGTCCTCCCGCTCGTCGAAGACGGGTCTCTTGGAGGAGGAGGCGCTCGCTCCCATCCTCTTCTTCCACTTGCCCCAGTGAAACATCGGGGCGAGGCGGATGGCATGCCCTGCGCGCTGCTCCCCGCCGGACCGGCGGCTCCCGCGGGCGGGACCAGGCGCTGCGA
>VZTU01019251.1:0-25112 GCA_013400835.1 Zapornia atra | reverse complement strand
CGTACCACTCACACCTGTGCCGTGCTGGAGCCGTGTCCACGCTGCTGGGGAAGCGCAGCCACAACGGCCCTGGCAGATCTTACTGTGCCTTCCAGCATGTGTAACGATGGGTTGTGCCATAAGCATATCGGTATGGCTGGCCTGTATCACACCTGGGACACACAGCACTGGGAGCACTGGGAGCACTGGTAGTAGCACTGGTAGCATTGGCAGCACTGGGGATAAGCTGCAGCTCGAGATAATAAAACTGAAACTTGCTTTGTGTACGTTCCCCTTCCGAAATACTCTGTTGTTTTTCTCAGCTGGTGACTTGCCTTCAGCTGATCAGTCTGAGCCGGCATTCCAGGCTTGCTGACAAATGGATGGCAGCTACTCTAAAGAGCTTAACAGCAGCAGCGACAGTTTTGGAGAACACCGTCTCAGAAAGGGAAACTCATCTGGGTCTAATTCATCAGGAGAGATCAGGGCAGCTGTTGAAGAGTGTCTGTTGTCATCTTCAAGTAGTCTTGACATCAGCAGAAAAAATATTAAGCATCTTACTGAGGAAATATATAGACTGCCCAACATCAAGGTGAGTAAACTGCTACAGGTAGTTCTGATACCCTTGGCTTAAGTATAGTACAGTGCAGTTAAGGGCCAGTTGCTCTGTCAAATGAGTGGAAGACCCGCAGATTCTTAGCTACGATCTTTAATCCCTGTGTTGTTTTTTTAAAAACAAGTCCTTAAATAAATTGCTGCCATCCTTAATTCACAGAGTTGTGTATCCTTTGGTCCCCCTTAACAGCATTCTTTCCACAAAAACATGGAGCAGCTTACAGCTTCCACATTCGAGGCTCTGCATGCCCCTCTCTCTCTGGATTTAAAGCCTGTTTCTGTTTTTCTCTCTTAGTACTTCCATCTGGAAGGAAATGTCATATCAACGATTCCTGAGGATTTATTTCAGAAGCTGCCACATCTCGTTTGGCTGGATCTCCGGTATAACAGGATTAAAGCTCTTCCCTCTGGAATCGGTTACCACAGGTAAGATCATTGGTCATACAGATAATTTAATAACAATTGTATTTGTCTTCTGTTTGCCTCGCTATAATTTCATTGCAACAGTCAGACTTTTATATGCCTTTGTTTGGCGTTGACCTCGGTGCAGGAGAGCGGTAAATAAGCTTAATTTTGTTTACTAAAGCTCAGATGAACTGAAAGGTCCAATTAATATTACATAGGGAACTTCTAAACCCTTCTAACTCTGGACATGTAAGGCCTGTTAGACTTTCTGCCTAAGTTTGCACCATTTTGCTGACTGTAGCTGACTATTTTGACAGTGTTGTAGGTGAGGTGAAAGGGGGGACCCACAGAGTTAGAAACCTCCTGTCACTCCTGAGTGGCCAAGGAGGACAATTTAGTCAGAGAACGTTACCCATCAGTCTGGTTTGGGTGGCTGTCTGACACAGAGCTAACTGTTGGAAGGATTAATTGGCAGCCAGCTATTGGGATGGAGTGTGTGAGGAAGAACACCCCGTGCTGCTCTCACCCTGAGAAGTGTACTTGTACTCGCTCTCACACTGCTGTGTCACTAAAACCAACTTCTTGTCCTTTTTTTAACGTCACTGGACATTCACTCCAGAAGCACAAGACCACAAATCACAGTATGTGGTAATTAACAGGAACAAAGAAATTATTTTGTTACTGCAAGGGGAAAAAACAAAGGCCTAGATGGAACAGTTTGCTTGCAGTTGGGGTTCTAAAAGAAACCTTTCTGTGAAGAGGGAGCAAAGGGGGTGATTCTTGAGCAGTACATGCTACAGAGTTTTCCAAAATTTAAAAAAAAATAAAAATCATGTCATCTTGAAACAAGGTGCTTGAAGGTATTTTAAGATAATGTGTTTGTGAATCATTATGTATTCACCTTGTGATTAGAAAAATACAGTAAGTGAAGGTTATGCCTCTAAAAATAGCTGAAAAATGTCAAGTTTAGTGATGTTTTCAAATCTTTTTAAATACAGCTTTCATAAATTATTTTTAAATTGGACAGGAATTGTATTTTAATATGGTTTGTAAATTAAATCATCATTGGTTAAGAATTGGCTGAAATCCTTTGAGATTAAGACATTTTCAGGATGCATCAGTGTGGAAAATGGTGTGTGTCAGTCCCTACGTCTATTATTCTTTAACTTATTTGTATTTTTCCACTGACTTCAAACAGCAGCTCAGCTTCTAGAAAACACCCATCAGAAATATTAACTGAATAACTTAATTGCATTTTATCCTTACTAGATGTTGGAGCATAAGCTGCGTTTTAAGATGTCTGGAAGTTCTCTGGGTGTCCTTTTCTAGCAGCAGCTGAAAATGTCGTTTTCACCAAAAGCAGAGACATAGTGGGCTGGGCTGGGGCCTGGCTGATTCACTGCTCTGGTCATTCGTGGCTCTTTCCACTGATGTTAATAGATACTGTGATTAGAGTTTCTCCTGGCCGAAGACATTGCCCCAGTTTTGGAAAGGGAGCCTAGCTCCTGGTGCAGGCAAGGTACCAAGCAAGTACTGTTCTAACACTCTTCTGTCCCACGATCTGGCTGTGGGCTGGGCAGGGATCCCCCAGGGCGTGGGGACACAGGCGTTTGGCGTGGCACAGGGCCTGGCTCTCCGTGTGCAGGGGGTTCGGAGGCAGCGGCATCGTGCCCGCACACCCTGGCACCTCAAGCTGTTGGGAGTTTGGGTTTCAGAGCCAGGAGCCTCCTGTCACTTTGACTCAGCTCTTTGATTGGAACAGGCTGCAGCACTCCAGCGCAGGGATGCAGGCGTGGACACGGTGCTTTCCTTGTGTGCCTGACTTGAAGTAGTTTAAAATATCCCCACAAATGTTACTCTGGTGTTGAGCAGCTGCCAAAGCGTTTGGTTTGTTTTTCTTTCCTAGAGGTAAAGAAATATTATGACAGAAACTCCCAAACTTCCTTCTTTGTTTGTTTTGTCGAATTGTAACAGCAAACAAGTAAATGACATGGTAAATAACAGCCCGATGGCTTTCCAGTTAGGATGGCTCTTCAGTTACAGTGTGGACAGCACCGTGTCCTTAGAGCATCGTGCGCTCCAACCTGTTGCTGGACATTACAAGCTATCCAAAAAATGCTACTGAAATGGCAAAAGGGAGCAGTCACAGATCAGGAGATGGGCAGAGTATGGTTTTGGTGTAACTGTCTGAGGTCAGCAGCTGTGTGCGACAAGTGGAAGAGCTGAGACACAGTCCCTGCACTGGGATGGAGTGTCCCTGCATCCCAAGCAGGCATCAGCCTGGAGGCTCCCACCCAAGGGCTTGGAGCAGCAGCACACAGCACCTTGCTGAGCAGCACCAGTTGTTCTCTGCACACGGGGGTACCAGTGTTTTTACAGCAGCTTAGCATTCATCTGAATGTTAACAGATGTTCAGGTCTGTCCTGCGTGGGACACGAAGGCCATCAATGTTCTATGTGACCCGTGCCAAGCTTCAGCTGCTTCCAAGAACAGGAACGCCAGAGCCCTTAAAAAGAAAAAAAGACTGGACAAAATGAAATACAAACAGGGCATATTTCTTCCTAATCTCATTCTCAAACATGGCTGAGCAGTTTTAGCTCAAATTTAGCCCGAGGAATGCACTCAACTCAAGCACTTGAAGCTCAGCAAAATTATAAACAACTGAAAATGATGTGTTTATAATTGGAACAGTCAGGAGCAGACTTGAAAGTGATAAGCAGGCTTTGCAAAGGAAGATCAAATACTAAATATTGCAGTAGCATATAATAAATGGGCATAAAGGCAAACTTCAGGCTGTTGTGCCAGGCAGCTCTGGGGGGTGTTTTCTGGCCCTGATGGAGCAATGGAGAAGGGTGGGTTTGCCTTGTAGAGTCCTTTCTTTAGTAGGAAACAAAAGCATGAAAAAATCTCCAGGAGGAAATATGTTCATATGTTTCTATTTAATTAACTTTGTTCTTACAGCTGTTACCATTTTCTGTTTTATTGTAAAGGCAATTGAAAACTCTGCTTTTGGAAAGGAATCCTATAAAAGAGCTGCCCCCAGAGCTTGGTAAGTGCTCGCTTCTTTTGTGAAGATAACCATAGACATTTCTTTTGCTTTGAGTGTTTAATTCCATTTTGATACTTACCTAAAGAATGGGTTTAATGTACCACAAACTTGTGCTACGAGAGGGGGGGAATACTTATGTTATTTATAACGATTATCTTAATTGATAAGAGGGGAAAATTTTATTAAAATGCCTGTAGTCTTCTGGTCAGAGATGTTCAATATTGTTTCTCCAGCTAAGTCTGAAGTAAAACCCTGTCTCAGATGTCAGACATCTCAGGCATCTGCATGGCAAGACATAAATAACCAAACGTGATGAGAATTTCTACAGCAGTTTCTTACACTTCAGGATGTCTTTGCAGTTTGTAACCTCATTGTAGTGACTCTTATTGCATTAGCAGTTACTAGTTTGGAGTAACAGATGTTTCCAAATCGGATTTTCCTAAGGAAAGCAGCACAGGTGTGTGGATTCCTGGGGTGGCTCAGTCAGGACTCCTTGGGCTCTCAGAGTCCTCACAGCAAGAGCACTGGGGTTTATTGCACATGGACCTGGCACTGCGCAGCTCTCAGGGCCCTGCGCTCCCCAGGCCTGCTCCCCGCGGGCTCAGGGCCGGCTTGTGGCCCAGGCCAGGCCAGAACCCCCTCTGGCTTTGTGAGCTCTGGCACTCACAACCAGCGTGCCGGAGCGTGGTGGATGCACATGCACAGGAAGAACCCCACAGCTGCCCGGCGGCTCCGAGGCCGTTTGCTCGGGCACAGCTCTGTGCTGCCAGGGCTGCTGCACTCCTTAGCTCCTGGCAGTATCCTGAAGCAGGGCTTGTTCCTGTGCAGTTGTATCTCCTACAAGAATTCTTTGAAGGAGAGCTTTGGACAGGGGATCAGACGTACGAGGGTGCAGGGAAGTGGCCTCAAACTGGTGTTGGGCTTGGTGAGCTCTGCAGTCCCAGTGTTGCCCATCCAGCTACTGCAGAGGAACAGCTGGTAGCCCAGGCAGGGGATGGGCGGAGGGCATCAGTCCTTCCACTCCTGCTTCACAAGGCAGCCTGTTCCTGGAATCACTTTGTTCTTTCTACCCTGAGCTGAGCAGTGACTGAGTCAAAGAACAGTATTTCACTGATTTAAACTGTCCCGTGCCTCTTGTCAGTAGAGTGGGCCACTGGTGTGCTGGTCCTCCTGCAGCAAAGCTTACTTTGTGCGATGCTGGGCAGATCCTAGACCAGGATTCTTCTACTGAACTACTTTGCAGGCTCCCCAGCTGGTATTTAGATGAGGGCTTTCCTACCATATGTGACATTTACCCATTTCTCCTGGCCCTGCGGATGATAGGTACAAAAAGAAGGGATGCCAGCAGTCCTGCTGTGTTGGAGGTTTTGTTCCAGCCAGGAAAGAAAGCGCTGCAGGCTTTTCAGGGCAGGTTTTGCTGGGCAGCAGTGCAGTGATGACAGATGGCTGGAGGTATTTGTAGAGGCTGGCTGCAGCCAGGCTTCCCAAAATCATGTGTGTACTCATTAGCAAGTGGCGCAGCGATGCCCCATGGAACCAGCTCTGCCAGCTCCACTAGCAGGACTTTGGGCATCATTTGCCTTAACCCCCTTCAGTATTTGTAAGAGTCATAAGGCTGTTGGAGGAGGCTGGCAAGATTGTTCTGCTGAGGCAGTGCTGTCCTGCCATATGCCATACTTCAGATGGCCTGCTCCCTTGACAGAGCCATGGCATTGCCACCACGTAGTCACAGATGCCACAGGTGCTGCTGTGTGATAGATACAGCTCTGTGTGTGTATGTGTATATGTATATGTGGGTGATGTGCAGAGCTGTGCCTCCCTCTGCCCCACAGCAGCTGTGCTGCTGCAGACTTGTCTCCTTACACAGTGGACAGTGTGGGGCTCGGAGCAGCGCGCTGGTTTGAACCTCAGCTGGAGGCTGGCAGCTGTGACACAGGGACTGCCTTCATTCACGTTAGGAACAGCTTGGCGTTTCCCTGGGGTGGAGCTGTGCTTGTCAGGTCGTCCACAGCCCCTGCACGTCCCCAGCAGCATGCACTGCCTCTCCACTCCAGGGACCTGGGGACATGACCAAGCAGTCCAGCTGGAGAGCTGGGAGGAAGCCTGGGAGCTGTGCTGTGACATTGTGAGGGGCTGTCAAACTCGGGTGTATTTTTACAAAACACTTGTGTTTTGACAAGGCAGCTTTTTCTCACAAAATCATGTTTCATGAGCTAATTCCCAGCCCACTCTTCCTCCTACCCTTCCCTATTGCTCTCTTGTCTGCACACTTGCCATCATAACCACTGATATCAAGAAACAGAGTAGGAGCTGACGCTGACAGCATCAGCACTCACATTGGAGCTGCTGTCCCGCAGCGGCCGTTCCGTGGGTTGTGATCTTCTCATAGCAAGTAGAGCACCAGTTTTGTGATGCTGGTAGCATCACACCAAACAGGAAGTTTGTAATGTAAACTGAGAGGAGTCTGGGAGGATAACTCTGTCTCTGCTGTTGGTCTTCATTTCCTGAGTGTGGTTTTCACCTAGATCTGGAATGAATTGCAATGTTTCCCTTCATTCACCAAACTTTGGGTTGGATTGGGTTTTTTTGTTAATGAATGAAAAATCTTTGGAAGTCTGAATGGGGACCAACCAGTTTTGCTATTTTCCTGTGGCAGTTCCTAATGTGGTCATACTGGTTCGCTCGATCTTTGTTGAATTATCATGTGCTCTGAATTTAATTATCAAAGATGAAAAATTCATTGCCAGCCAGTGTGTTTCCAGAAATGCTCTCAAACTCTAGCATACTGCAGGCTGGCAGGGCAGTGTTGTGGGGAACTTGGGATAGATGCCTTCTGTTTCCAGGACAGCCAGTGGCCTGCTGGAGAAGTCAGGAGAGTTGCCTGGCTTTGGACAAGTCACCGCCCTGCCCACGCCTGGGTTTCCTCTGCTGTAAAGCCTGGCATAGGAGCCAGGTGATTTTACTGCTGCCTCTACCCAAGGGTTCTTTCACATGATTTAGGAGCAGTTCTAAAGCATGAAGGATCTCAGTAGGTGACGCAGTTTAAAATTCAAGTGAATTGGTTTGAAAGGGATGCTGGAAGGCAGAGTGCTGGTGTGCCACCCTCCCAGGCATGGGTGGAGGCAGTGCCCGCTGCCGCAGCCTGCCGCATGAGCTGGGGCTGCCTGTCCTGTGCAGCTCCCCCCCCGCATTCAAACCCTGCTCAGACCTGAGTGGCTTTCAGCAAGATGAAAAGGAGATTTCATTCTTCCAATTCTGAAGTCATCCCTGTGATTCATTTTGATCATTTCTGTTTAAAAATAGATGCGATTTCTTACACAAAACTATTTTAGATCTAATTGTGTTCCCAAATAGTTCTTTGCAGGGCACATTTCCAGAGCCATTTCTTCCTGTTAATAATGTAGCTCTTCCTTTCTGCGTTTGCATCTTATGATTGTTTGAAGTAATTTTCTAATTAGTGAATCATGGCTGGGTGAAGAGGCATTCTGGTAACTGCAGTCACACAGCAAACTTTGGGGTTGAGACTGTTAGAGTACCATTTGCTGAAGCTCCATGCCCAGCATCCCTGGCCGTTGGGGCTGTGTTGGCAGCACCCTGTCACCGTGCAGAGCGTTGGGAGTGCTTGCTGGTTTGACAGGCCGTCGTGCCTGAGCTCTGCAGATGGATTTCTCCACTAAACCAGCAGCAGCAGTTGCACAGTGGTGTAGTCAGTCTGTGCCATGAACACGGCCTTTCCGTTCCATGCCCTTTTGTTGCTCCAGTGCATCCTCCCCAGCACTGCTGGCCTGTCCTGGGTTTAGTCTGTAGTCAGGTAACTCTTCCTGTGCGCTTTGGGGGTTTTTGGGCCATTTTTGCTGCCGGGGCATTGATCCGTGCTGTCAGGCCATTGCTGCTCTCTGGCCTCCCCTCAGGCTCCCCTCCGCTGCCAGACGCAGCCGTCTGACGCCGCATCGCTCCCTCCTGCGCTGAGCTTACAGTACAACACCCTGTGGGACACGTGGTGCCCTTTAATTTTCATCTGAGCGTTTTCCCAGGGGGTTCAACAGGTAATTTTGTAGTCCTGCTCCTATTCGCTGTGTCCAAATCACCCCAGCTGCAACTGGAGTGCAATTTCAGAGTAACGATTCAGGCAGTTCTGATTTTCATTGGCTCTCAGTTTGAGTCCAACTTTAGCAGGCTTCAGAGTATTAGTCCTGGTTAAAATTGGAGAGGTTTAGTGCTAGCTGAGGTCTGGGGGGGGCGGCGGGGAAGGAGTTCTGAATGCTTTTTGAGACTTGAGCTGTGTTTTCCTTAGCTCTTGAGTAAGTAACTATTGGTGCTGGGATGGCAAAGCTCAATTCTTCTTATGCTCAGTCAGCTCTTCTCCTGTGACTGATCAATATGCAATGAGAAATTGGGATGTGGTTGAAAAGCAGCAAGGTCTAGGTGCCTTTACTCTCCATTTCAGTGAGGTGGGAGCAGTGTGCGTTCCATGGTGAAAATGGGGCGCTGCAGCGAGTCCTCTCAGCATCTGTGCATGGTCTTACATGTGGCAGGCTGTCTCTGTGGTGTGACAAACCCATTTGCTCTCAAGTCTCTCCCCCAAGAGAGGGGACCCAGAGGACCTCGTGGCTGTCCCCATCATGATGCTCGGAAGAGCTGCGTTGTGCCCCCCAACTTCCCGGAGAACCCTGGTACCTGCTGTGGCTGCTCATTGCCTTCAGCTGCCCTCCTGCTGGGTTTTATTTTTCCTTGACAAAGTGCACTTTGTCAATATTGCTGTAGCTGACATTTCTGGAGAAGTAATGTCAAATGGAGTAGTTAATCACATTGTAAAATTTGTTTTGTAACATTCCTTTCAGGTTTAATTACTGGTAATTTAAAATCAAATAGCTGTGCCATTAGTAATGTATCTGTCATTTCTGCAAGGAAGGTTTTACAGAAGCATTTTAAAAGAGGAACACAGTGGTTTGTAGGGCAAGGAGTATAGCAGATAGACAGGGGATTTTCAGCAGTCGCCCTGTGGCAAGCGAGGCGGGTCGGACCGTGCAGCCAAGCTGTGAGTGGGGATTTAAAGGGTGACCCAGTAATACAGCATGAAAAATACATTCTGGTAACTAGATTGGGATTGTCTGTGTGCTTTTTGATGCTGCACTTTCTAAGGGCATTATTATAAAGCATATGCCAGCCTAAAATGTCTGGACAAGAGATGGTGTTTCCTTTCCTTCAGAGCCTGGGCACACGTGTTTCTGTTAAAGATGTAACAGATTTCAGCTGTTGTGCTTTTGTCTGAATCAAAACGGCTGAAAGAGTCATTTCATTCTGCAGATCTTGTTAGGAAGAGCAGTAATTGTGTTTTACTTGTACCAAACAGGATTTGTAAATATTTACAAATACAAACAATGGGCATAAACCCCATTTCTGAGATGGGCTGTGCAGGGTGCTGCCTGTGCCCGTGTCACCGGGCAGGGAGCAGCCTACACCAGGTGACTCCCACCCTCTGCCCATCTCCTCGTTATGTGTGCAGCCAGTGCTGCCTGTCCTTCAGCTCCTGGGGTGAGCAGGAGGCTGCAGCAGGCCCGCAAGGTGCAGGAACTCCTTAGCCCTTCAGAGGCTGAAGATTTACATCCCTCTCCCTTGTCGTCAGGAGGTGGCAGCCCTTTGCTTCTTGGGCAGGAGTAAGGAACGGTGAGGCTGGGAGTGAGAAGCCACAGAGACCCACTGACTTCAGAAGCAGAAGATCAGAACAATGCACTAGAAAGAGAAGTGGGAAAACTTTGAACTATTTAATTCCTTTCTTTTCATATGAAAAAAAAAAAGAATACAAGATAAACCCCTGATTTATCAGTGCTGCAGATCTCACTCATTAATGAGCAAAAGCATGCTGGCAGGAGCTGGGGGCTTGCACTCGTTAGCTAAGCTAAGTTGTAAGAGAGTTCATTCTGTCTAGACTAATCTTGGAAGGGGAGAACAATTTCCTTAAGGAAATTAAATAGTGAAAAATTTAACGAATCACATTTAAAAAGCATGAAGAGGCTGCAAAGCTGTGAAGCAACAGAACTGTGGAAGAGCAAAAACAGTTGAAGAAACAGCATGTAAACAATCACAAGAATGACAGAGTCTGTTCTATGCAAGTTCAGGTGAAGCACCCTAGCACCCAAACCCCAAAATGCTTGAAGTCAGCCAGGGGCAGCTGGGAGCCGCCTCTCTGGCCCAGTCAGAGATGGGTCCCCTGCTAGGGAAAGGCTGGGGTGCTTGGCAGAAGCCAGGGGACCTCTGCGTGTCGGTATCCAAGTGATGACAGCCCTTCATTGGGTTCTGTGTGCATCTGCTGCAGGCTCTGCCAGTCCATGCTCAGGGTGGAGGTGGCTGTAGTTAAGCACAGCGGTTTGACAGCATCCACACTTGGATGTGTTACTTCTGAGCAGAAAGCAAACCTTTCAGTGTAGTTCAGTCTGCTCTGTCCAGAGCCTGGAAAAGAGGATTACAGCCCATCCGGAGCTGGGTGATGAGCTTGGGTATTCCTGTGGTAGCAATACCATGTGTATCTAAAAGTGTAAGTTATTTAAAACTCTAAAACCAGCAAACTAAAAGTCACTAGTTTGGGCCAAATAAATAATTGAAGGTAGTATATAGTATCCACATCCATAACAGTGGTGGTTACCATAGAAATGGTCAGCAGTGGTTGGAAATATCAATCCATCCCTTTGACTCAGCTGCTCTGTATGTCTGAAAACCCACACAGAAGTTGAGGGGTTGGGATGTAACCTCCCCAGGTCCCTTCCAGCCCAGGCTGCTCTGTGATTCTGTCATTGCTCAACTCGGTCTTTTTCACAGGAAACTTAACTTCGTTGACAGCCTTGAATCTGAGACACTGTCCCCTGGAATTCCCACCTAAAGATGTCATACAGAAGGGGTTAAAATCCATCCTGTGCTTTCTTCGGGATGCTGGGAATGGAAGGCTGCTCTCTGCAGAGCCACCCGCTTCAGGTATGGGCAAGGGGGGGTGTGAGGCATTTACTGTGGGTTGTTTTGAGAACGGTGTGAGCCAGGGGATGCTTTCCTTGTGGGCTCCTTCATGATTGGGTGTCGTACAGCTTTGTGTCTACAGGGAAATTCTTGGCCAGAATAAAGGAGGAAAAAGATAAATGCTTCAGTGTTGTGATAAAAAAACCAAACCATGGATCTTAACCCTCTATGTGGAGCAGAAGGAGGTTGTATTTGTGTAAGAGGAAGTCGTAATTCTGTGTGATGTGGTTAGACAGCCAGAAGACAAAGTGTTCATTAAGGCTGATCTTTAGAATCAGCAGAGAAGCACAAACAGAAGGTTGGGTGTTTCATTAGGTGAAAAATGGGTAGTGTGGATGGCAGGCACTTCAGAAGAGTAACAGAGAGGGTAACCAGATGTGACATCGGGGATAGAGGGGAAATGGAGATGTTGGGGAAATAGAATCCCAGAATCTCCTGAGCTGGAAGGAACCCATTAGGATCATGGAGTCCAGCTCCTGGCTCCACACAGGCCAGTCAAGCCAGAGCGTGGGACTGAGGGCATCATCCTGATGCTGCTTGCCCTCAGCCCATCTCGGGGCTGTGACCCCTTCCCTGGGGAGCCTGTGCCAGCACCCAACCCTCCTCTCAGCACAGAACCTCTTCCTAACATCCCTGCTGGAAGGGGAGGACACTTCATCATCAGAAGACTGGGAAAAAATGGGAATATAGTACCTGGCTTACAGAGAAAAGGTGGAGCCAGTAAAGTTACAAACGGGTTAGTGTAGGTTCTGTTTTGGGATGTGGCCTGGTTCGGTACGGAGACCGGTGCAGGCACTGGGGAGGGGAGTGATGGAATCCCGTGGGTGTCAAGCCCAGGAAGTCAGGCTCATCCAGGTGCCTCCAGTGACAGAGGCCTGGTGGGCAAAGCCGAAATCCTTGGTGCTGCCCCATGGGGCACAGAGAGCTGTTGCTGGCACGGGGGCTGCCCAAGGTTGGTGACTAATGGCCTCCTTGGAGGGGGTGTTGTGCAAACATGTGCTGAAAGAGTCGTTGGGGCCTGGCACAGGCTGCCCAGGGAGGGGGCTGAGTCCCCAGCCTTGGGGGTGTTTAACAGGGGGGAGATGAGGTGCTCAGGGATCTGGGTCAGCACAGGACAGGGACGGTTGGACTCCAGGAGCTTAAAGGGCTTTTCCAACCTGGTGATTCTGTGATTCCTGTAGTCTCCAGGCAGGGTGTTGGCAGTGGCAGGGCATGGCTGGGCACCCAGCTTTCTGCTGGCTTGGGGTCGCCAGCCTGCTCGGCACGTGGCAAAAGGAAAAGGAAAATAGGCATGGAGGCAGTGTCACAGGATGCTGGGGACATGTTCAGCAGGTCTACATCCAGCCTGAAGCACAGCCCTACTTCTTGTGAAAAACTCAGTGCACTATAAATATATCACCCGCCCCAGCTCGTGGTCACAAACTGCCCCACACTGCCCGTTCAGAGGGCTCCCAGTGTTTCCACATTGTGTTTTGGCTCACATTCTTCACAGACGAGCCCAGTTTGCTCTTTATCACACTTTCTCCTTTGTTTCCACAGTATTGCAGCTATAAATTTACATTAGGAAGGGAAAATTAAGACGTTGTCAGCAGAGAGGAAAAGATGCAGCATCATTTGCATTATTTATGGTGCGATAGATTCCAGAGGTCATTAATAATGAAGCACCGGGCATGTTCCCGCAGAAGAACTCCCCACATGCTTAAGCCTTCCTGTAATGAAGGCTAATTACTGTGGATACCATTAGAACCAGACTGGGATTAGGGGTCTTAAAATGTGATACCCTTAAAGGGAGCGCAGTAAATTCAGAGTATGAATGAGCCACTTAAAATGCAAAGCAGTGTGGTGGGGTATAAAAATCTCAGCTCCGAATGCCATGAGGCTGACAATGAAGGGAAGGTACTGATGTGAAGATAATGACTGCATGTTTTTTATTCATCTCAATTCCATGTATGGTGTAGGCAAAGGGAACCATGCACACTTCCTGAACCTCCTGTGATTCTCCTCTGCGTTTTGTAGGGCCTTGTTTATCACTCTTGTTTTCAGACCTTAGACCCCAGTACGTTGCTGGATGAACACTGTTTACCTTCGCATTTCAGCACGTTTTAGCATGAGTGAGAGCAAGCAGTGAGTTTAATTTTGAATGTAGGTGTAATTATAGAGCTAGAACCCCAAAGTCTGTGCCTCACAGCACTGCCCATGCTCAGGAATTGGATGTCCCAGCAGAGGTGTCCTTCCTGGGAAGGTGGTCGGTGGCCCGTGGAAGCACATGAGCTTCATTAAGTGTTTTGGGTTTTTTTGTTGAATACTAGCTTTGAATATAGGAACACACACTGATCATTTCAGTTGGTTTTTGCCATACCCCCTTGCAGAGTCTCTTGTGTCACGGGTGCCTCCTGCCCCAGCCTCTGCAGAGTACTGATGAAAAGGGGAAAACAGCTCTTGGTTTCACCTGTGCTCACTGTGGTTGAGGGTAACATCTGTTCTCTGGACACACGCCTAGTGCCAGGGGAAGGTGTTTGCTCACTGTTACCAGCAACAAGAGAATAACATCTAGACTAAAATGCCAGATGAAGTGGGCATAAAATGCCAACTGTTCACCATTAATTTTCTATGAGAACTAATGTGGCTCTGGATAATCACAATTATGCCCCTTGTAGGCTTTCAGAGTGTTTTGTGACAAGCCCTTGTTGTGGTTAAGATACATGGGCACACTTCAGCCCAGCTAAACTGAGCTGCCTCCCATGTACAGGTGCTTCAGTAAGCAAAGTGTGCAGGACTGAAGGACACTGCACAGAAGAGTACACATCCCTACTGTATTTACTGGTAGGAATTCTCCCCTCTACAATTAGGAAATTAATTGGAGCATTTTAAATTGTTTGGTAAAGCATTTAGGGCAGTAACAAAGGCATGTCCTCCTTCTGTCAGACCGACAAGTAAAGCCCCTGTTGGCATTAACGTGCTGCTCCCTGACATATGGGGAGCTTGGTCCTGAGCTGAGGGGTTTTCTTCACCCTGCTCCTGAGGACGTGCAGGCTCTGAAAACAGGCTGCCCACCCCTGGCCTACCCGCCTGAGCTGAACCGGGTTTCCTGCCCAGGGATCCCCTCAGCAGCAGCAGCTCTGAGTGAATTCAGGTCATCACTCTTCAAGGCAGCACGCAGAGTGTGAGTCGTGGTTGGGAAGGAGCAGAGCAGCGTGTGGCCGTCGCGAGGTGGTTGTGCTGTAGCCGGGCCTATTGCAGCTGCTCTCCCAGGTTCCCTTCCACAGTCGTTACTGGCTGCCTTCTAGAAGGAACGCCTCAGGCACTGGGAAGACTGCAGTGGCTTATGTTGGTTCTGAGCTCTCCTTCAGTGGTACCCGCTCTTGAACCTTTGAGGGTTTGGTTAGTGTTCCCCAAAAGAGCAAATCAGAACCGTTTCTCTGCTGACTGCTGCCTGCCTGGAAGGTGGGATCACACTCTGTTCTGCCTTCCACAGACACAGCGGGTGAGGATGACAGAACCAGTACGAGCTATGCTCTGGGACAGCCTTGCCACTGAATTATGTTATCATGTGAAACGCTAGTTTAGGCAGTGGTATATTTAAAGGAAAATAATCCCATGGACCTTAATATTTAGAATCTGTGGGCATGCACATGAAGTTTGGGAACCTTCTGTAATATGCAAGAGTTTTTTGCTCCCTCCCACGTGGCCCATCTGTTCATGCTGGATGAGAGCAGTGTGTAAGAAGTAGTATATACATACTTCATGCAGAGAGGATAACAGAATGTACCTTGGAATAGTGCTTTTTCTCTCAAATGTGAGGAGAGGAGGGAGGTGAAACCAGCGTGGTTCTTTTGCAGGATCCAGGGAACCTCCTGAGCCTATAGAGAACCAACCCGCTGTGTGCCTCACAATCTCTCAACCAGCACCACAGACACAGGGAGCTGCGGCACATTAGCTGCTGTGGAAGATGCAGTGTACACACCACCCAAAAAGGGGGTTGAGCTCTGGGGTGCTCAGCTGTTGCTGAGCCTGCTGCTTCTGTGGGTGCCATGATGGCTTAGGTACACAACCATGAGTGCTGCCAAGGCAAAGTCACGCTGTGGAGGGCAGCCTGGATGTATCCTAGAGTTAGTAATCGTCATGTAAATGTGAGAGATCACTAAGGTCAGCTGTGTGTGAAGATTAATACCAATAAAGGGGTAATCAGAGATAGTGCTGAGTGTGTTTAACCCCAGGTGCCAGTTGGGGTGAAACACAAGGTGTGCTAAAGCCTCCATCGGTACTTCGGTCGTCGTGGTGACATCATGTTACATATTTAAACTGATTATGTTAAAAGATCTTTCCTGTTTTGACTCGCAGATTGCATTTGGGCACTTGTAGTATGTTAATGATTATTGTATCTGTTTGCTTTGCCTTTTTACTTCCTCTGATACACAGAACATATTTTTAACTCCTATTCATCATGCAGAGAACCCTATCTTTAATTCAGTCATGCACAATTCATGCAATACTTATTTATACCCAAATCTGCATTGGCAGGCTATAAATGCTGCAGAAAAATGAAGTGAGAGGAAAAGTTGGGGTTATATACAGCTTTAACTCAATCCTTATATGTGTGTGCTATAGGAGTCGGTTTCCTCTCTATTTTTTCCTCAAAGTAGAGATCCCAGTACAGAGCTGGGGTTTCCCTATTCCATGTCCTACTCCATTTCAGAACTCCCTGTCATTTATACACCATTTGGCATGGTGATATGGAAGCCTTGCTGCTGTCTGTGGTAGACTCTCCGTTGGGTTGTGCGGCTCTGGGTCAGTCCTGATGTTGGCAGGGGCTCCAGTGGTGGCACAGAGCCGTGCTCTGCAGGTCACGCCTGCCGTGGTAAAGGCAACGAGGGGCTTGGAGTGGGTCAGGCTACAGACACTGCTCTGACGGGGATTTCTGCAGCGTGGCTCTGACACCTGGTGTAAGTCAGAGGCGTGAAGCACTTCATGCCAGTTATTGTGAGCTGAATCAGCTTCTGCATGGTGGAATTGACAAAAAGCTGGGCAAAGAGTTTGCCAAAGTATGAGATGCATAAATTACCAATGGAAATGTGGCCACTGTTCTGCTCATGTTCATCAGCAGGCTGCTGGCCTCTTCCAGAGCCCAGATCCCTTTAAACCATGAAAAGTCTTTGAGAGTAATGTTTGTATGAAAAGAAAAGAAAGACGCATCCCACTTCTGTTAGATCAACTGACACTACACTAAGCACCGTGCTGTGCTTTAAAAGGCTCCCTGAGCTGGCAGTTAGCATTGCAGCAATGTCCCCTCCTTGCAGGAGAAATGCCGCCTGTGGAAAAGCTCAACCTGAGCAACCTGCTGCAGCCCGGGCTGGGTCTGTCAGAGGAGTGGCCTAATGAAGAGGAAAAGCAAAGGTTTTGGAAGCTGAAGGAAGAAATGATAAAACAGGAAAAGGAGGAATTCCTTGCTTACAAACGAGTAGGTGCAACCCACAATTCTGCTGAAGCAGGGAAAAGCAGGGAAAGAGCAAAGATCTGAACTCGGAGTCAGGTAACCTGGGTGGGTGACTGAGCCTCCCGCAGTGCTGCCCCATGGGGACCTTGCAAGGGCTGGAAAACTCTGCACTTGTACTGCACTGTACAAAGCAGTGTAATATTCATCATTGTTCTCATTGCCAAATACGTATTTGATTAATAAACGGCATTTTGACATAAGTATATGGAGTACAAACTTTTTATTTTCCATTATTTAAAATATTTTTTCTCCAAAACTAAACCCCACTACCAATCTTTTGTGTTTTCTCATTTACTCTCTTTTTTAATTCCTGGTTTGATAATTGTACCCTTGAATGTCCAGATTCATTCTGCTGAAAGTCAGCAGAATGTTACCCTGCAGCGTAACAAAGGACTGCAGAGTCCTGCAGGGAACATCACTGCTCGTTTCTAGGATATGCAGGACGATAACTCTGTATAAATACAAGATAATATGTTAAAGCCCTTCAAATCTGCATCCCAAGCATTTGATAAATTCTTTATTTGTCACATTTCCCAATATGCAAATAACGTGACCCCCGTTTGGGAGAATTCGTTGGTGAATCCTTCCTGGAAAAGGGAAGGACCTTTTTATGTAAGGGAGAGAAAAACCACACTGGAAATCTTCTTAATTTTATTTTTCTGTCAGTATTTACCACAATATCAATTATTTTCTTCCCCTAATTGCCACAAACACCAGCAGCCCTGCTGACATGGCCAGAATGTGGCAGTGGTGGCCACCCACCCTTGGGTGTGCTGAGTGCCAGGTCACAGACGGTGCACTGCCCTATGTTCACTGCTCCTGGCGTCACACTAAGCTCACTTAAGGACAGTGTTTAATGAGCAGCATCAACTGTCCACGTTAAAGGGAGGATCTCTACACTGAGAAATACATACACAGTGTTTCTCTCCTGTGGTAGGACAGTTGTGGTGAAGCGAGCTGGAACGTGCAGGTCGGGAGCAGAAAAGGAGCTGAGAGAGGAAGAAGCTTTATTTGAACACAGGAAAAAGCAAGTACTACAATGGCATTGTCTTTTAAAAGTTGTTACTTAGCTTCCTAACAGGTCACCTAGTTTACTCTGTATAAGGAACAAAGGTATTTCAAGTATTTTGCACTACAAGCAGAAATATGAAGTGCTTTCTCTTTACAAAACACAGTGCTCCTGATTCAGTGATGTAGCTTAAGAGACAATTGATTAAGGAAGGAAGGTGACTTACCACGAGTGTTACCACTTGGCCATGCAGCTCCATGAACTCCCTCCTATTCCAGTTGACAGAAGTCGATCCTTTTCGGCTCATCGTGGTACATTCCATGTGAGCTGAGCTCTGACTTTGCCTTTGCTGGCAGCAAGCTGCAGCTAGAGGGCAAGCTCTGCCCGTGACACACGAGGGTGAGGGATGGAGGGCACACAAAGTACACAGGCCCAAACTGGCCTGGAAGGACTTGGCTGTATCGCTGCATTAGCCTAATTCGTACCATCTTAACACCTCTTTGATAACTGAAGCATTCATCTGTCAGGCAGTTGTAGAGCTGACAAGTGTTTTTAAAGGGCAGTGGAAATGAAAGAAGGATTGCTCTGTCAATGCCAGAAACTCAGGACTGGAGAATCACGGTGCACATTCAGAACCAGGCACAATATGAACGAGACCTTTATTGATTAACTCAACTGGTATATCTCATAAGTATCATACACTGTCAGCTGTGCAGGGCTAAGCATGCGAATGGAGTAGAGACATTCATCTTGTAAATTAGGGCTTCAAAAGTGGGGTGTGAAGTAACGTTTTCAGCAAGTAGGAAATGCTTTGGGAATGGCAGAGCCAGGCAAAGGGGATGAAAAGAAAGAAGGTTTCCATGTTCACCTACGAACACAGCTACATTGTGTAACAGAACATAGCAGGGGAGGACGCTGGCAGAAACGGTCCGTTGATGCTTCCCTTTCATTTGGTTTCTCTTAAGCCCATATATCCCAATTTAAAACTTAACCCCCCAGACCTTTAAATGGCAGCACTCTGGCAGTGGCTCTGCAGACCCTTTCTCCAGTCCCTCCTCGGACTGGGGCTCCGGTGCGCAGTGCTGCAGCCCCATGTGCCGTGTGGGAGTTGCCAGATCCTTCTAACTGCTCTTCAAAATCTGTAGTGGCTCCAGCAATCAGGCTGCTCGGAGGCGTTCGAGCAGCAGTGCCTGTGTGGAAATATGGCTTTTTAAATTATTGAACGCCTCCGGCAGGAGATGCTGCCTCTGCCAAACTGAATCTGAAGTCGCCTGGATTTTCTGGTGCCTCCAGGAATTTGTAAACGCTGGCATGTGGAGGGTTTGGTTTTTCTGAGCCCGTGCAGGAGGCCTGGAAAGGCTCTTTCCCAAAGTAACAAACATTCAGACAAGAATCTCAAACAAAATATCCCATTAGCTTTGCCATTGGCTTCTCAGTCCATGTATATGGCATGGCAGAGGATGAGATGCTGGAGATGAACACACGTGGTTTTTCCAGTGCTCTGGTGTGAAAATGGACTGTAACACAGACACTGAGTGAGGCAGAGATGATCAGTGAAATGCTGTGAGAGGTCTCCTCTCGCTGTGAAGAATTCTTTCATCTGTTCCACAATTGCTGGGCATACTGCTCCTAGCCTTGGAAGTGTGGAACTACACCCCAACCTGTCTGAAATGTCAGTAGGTTTTAAAGTGAATTATGAGTGGTACAAAGGGGATGGTACAGGTCTAGTGCTACCTTTGGGCAGCATCTGCTTAGCAGCACCAGGTGCTCACGCAGTAAAAGGACCCTTGTATTTCAGATGCCAGCTGTTCTAGAGCTGCAGGAAAACTTGCAATTCAACATCTGGTAAATAATTTAAGTATTTCAGACTTTCCTGGGGAAAATTACCCTGTTTGTGTCTGTGGATCAGCCAGTGTGAGGCAGTCCCTGCCCGCTCCCTCAGCACTTCCAGCTGGTGATGTAAGTGCAGTGGCTCTGGAAACCTGTTTGTTGGTACAGTGTCCAACACCAAGGGGCAACCTGACCCCACGCAGAGCAGGAGCACAGCCAGCAGCAGGCTGTGTGAGAACACCACCTCTGGCTGCTCTGAGCAGCACAGGGGAGACCCCAGTGCCCAGCTGGCTGTTATGGAAAGGTGACCAGCCCAATTCCTGCTGAGGCCCTGGGACCCTCCCTGACTGATACCGGCTCCGGGGGCTGAGCTCACACCCTGGAAGCCGTACGGCCACTTTCTGCATGTCACAGGTCAGTGGGTTGGCCAGCCTGGCAGTTGTTCTAAGCATGGCAGAAGCTCAGTCAGCAGCGAGCAGAACTGAACTGAGAATGATAAGGAGTAAGTAGACTGTTCTGTGATCCACTCAGGTACTCGTCGTTTCTCTCTTCTGTGTTCCCACATAAATCACTGGGGAGAAGGACACATTCGCTCACAGAAAGCAATCCTTGGATTTCTCCTGGGGAAGTTTTCTTCTTGAAAAGCAAACCAAGCCAAAAGGAACGTAGATCTCAGTACTTCAGGGTGAGAGATGTGCGTACAGGTGATGGCAGAGGGTGGGTGCAGCGTGCCACCGGTGACACAGGCCGTGTCTGGTCCCCCGTGTGCGCATCCGACACGAGGTGGCACCACAGGACCGCGGAGGGACTGATGTGCTCAGCACAACGCGCTCCGACACCAGGGTTTGTGTTCGCATCCACAAACACTGACATCGCTGGGCGCTGCACAACGCATCGGATTCTTATGTTAACGATCCGCTGCCTTTGCTCAGGTTTGTAGCGAGTTTCTTCCCTCATCACCCTGTCAGCAGCAGCTTTCATATTCCTCCAGTGTTACAGGGCATCTTCCTTCATGTAAACCTAAAGACTTCAGTCCTCACACTGCTCATGTTGGGATGGGGAGTAAACAAGCACGAGCTGCCCCTCGTTAGGAAAGTTCAACGTATTTTAACATATTTTTCCTGAAATTGTGGGATTGTCTTGGATGTGGAATCCTAGTGCTGAGTGATGATAAAGGCATGGCTGGGTGAGCAGCAGTTCCTCGTGGCTGCCATTGCACTCCTTGGCTTTCCCAACAGTAAATGCCCTTTTTCCCTTGTGGGCAGTGACTCATGGCTGAGCTGTGTGTGTGCAGCTTCACGTGCCGTGCGGGGCCAAGCAGCAAGCTGGCCAAGCAGCCCTTGGTTTGTTATAGTCGTACATTGTAATAATAAACCAAACTAATTTCTAGTGTCTTTACAGCATCTTAACCAGCAAGTGTGAACCAGAGGGTTGGCTGCAAACAGAGTATCTCTGGTCTGTTTGCAGCATGGCCTGAACAATGGGAGTGGGGATGCATCCTGGAGTATGGAATTCCCAACCTGTCCCAGGGGTTGGTGCCTGTCAGCTGGGCTGGGAAACGCCTGAAATCATTCTTTTTGTGAGGGCTTGTAAAACATAAAGAAGAGAGGAGAGGAGCATGAACATGTCCCAGATGTTCAAGAGCCTGTGAACTGTGTGATGCTATTTTTAGAAAGCATTCAAATTACATTTCAGAGTTTTTTTCTGTTTGGTTTTAACCTACAGGGAGCAAGTTTGAAATGTTGTGTTTGTTTTTCTCATTCCAAGATGTGTGGGTTTGCTCCAGTTTGCACTTCTCAGTACAGAGCTCCCTTAGTTAGTTAGTTAGTCTGTGTTTATATGAGGCTGCAACTTGACCAACTGTACGAGCATGTTCCAGCTGATGATCTCAGAACATAAGGACTGAACAGATGTCTGTAAATCAGGGAGAATTTTAATCAGCTTTAAAGAATGATACGCATGCACAGGGTACTGCTCCCTTGCCCCTCCATGTTCTTGTTTTGTCAGCATGCCTCCTGCAGTGCGGGGTCCCATTCCTGCAGCACAGTGTCCCATTCCTGCATCCCAGCATCCCGTTCCTGCACCCCGTTCCTGCAGCGCAAGGTCCCGTTCCTGCAGCATGTCCCATTCCAGCCACCACTTCCTCAGAGCCCCCACAGGGGTTCCCTCCCCTGAACCTCACCCAGCTTTCCTGACTGCCCCCCCCTTCTTCTTTTCTCATCCCACCACCTTCGCCTCTGAAAGCCTTCCAGCTTCTACAGCACCCGTGCACAGGACCCAACAGATCCCGTCTGCTGCACTGACAGAGCCCCAGAGCATGGTCACACTTCAGCACAGCACCAGGCAAGGGGCTGATTTACATAATTAACGAACTAGGGCCCTGTGACCGTTAGAGCCCCTGTCAGGTCGAGCAGCCCAAGGGCGCTGCGTGGGGCCTGCGCTGCGAAGGGCGGCTGACACGGGCGTTCCCTCCCTTTGCTCCCTGCGTGGGGGTCTGGCAGAGCTGCACCAGGGCGTTTCAAGCAGGAAACAGAAGGGTCAGTTCATGTACAGCAGCTGAATTAACATTTTCACCGTGTTTACTTCGATCCCCCTGAGAAAAGAAACCGTAACAGCGTGTCAAACAGCACACAGGAGTGGTGGGAGCCAGGGGAGAGACATGGAAAGGGACATCCCGTGTGGAAATGAGAGCAAGAGCAGGCACTGGGCAGAGAGTCCCTTCCCTGCGGGAAGGACAGCAAGGGCCGTGCTCTGTGCTGAGGGACAGCGCTTCAGAATCACTGCCAAGCTCTAAGGAGAAGACAAAACCCAAGAGAAGTGTAAAAGATGGGCAAAGATTCCAACAAAACTCCAGGTCCTGGCGACTCCAAGCAGTGGCTGGGCAGAAATACAGGGAACGTGTGCATGGGACTGACCCTGTCGGGGCCATGGATTTCACGGCCCCTTCGCTGTGCTGCCTGCCCCACTTCGCACTAACTTTCAGAAAAAAAGGAATCTTGATCTTGTTCAAAGCATCTTTTGGCCTCAAAACCGCAGTGACGCAACGCGCTGACAGCACAGCCTCCCTGCTGCACATAACAGGGCAGACAAGGCACAGGCAGTGCCGAGCGCCTGTCCCTGTGCCAAGAAGCCCTGACACTGTTCTAAAATTACCCCTGTGCCTCACTCCCACAGCGTCACGCACGGCGCGACGCTGGCTGCGCGCTCCCAAAATGGAACTGGTCCCTCCAGGCAGGTACAAGAGTCAGGCCTGACGGCAGCACCCTGGCATGTGGGGCGCTGCGCATCCCGTGCTGCGGGCTCCTGGCGCTCAGGGAGCCTGGCTGCTCCGGCGGGGCAGCAGCGGCTGCGGTGTGGAGTGGCCTTCTTGCCCTTAGAGCTTCCATGAGCGATCTGCCCCACACCTCTGAGAGGCTGATGCTGCTGAGAGGCTGATGCTGCTTGGGGTCCCGTTCCCTGCGCAGCGTGCCCAGGGGCCCAGCAGCAGTGCCTGCTGCTTATCTGCAGCATCACATCTGTCCTTGCAGCCTGCTGCATGCCCACAGGCACGAGCCCAGGGGAGCCATGCTGCCCTGCTGATCCTTTAAACGTGGTAATTACCACAGGAAAAGGAATGCAGCGCAATGTTGACTGGGGAGCTGTGGGACCTGAGGAGCTTGAGCTCATTCACCAGATCGGTGGGACTTCCAGCTTCCTGGTGTGCTGCTGCTCCGTGGTGTCTGGAGCACGTTCTGTGGAGCTTCAGAGAGTGGGAGGGGGACCTCTGTTAGCTTAATCGCCTTCATTTCTGTGAAGTTGGTTTGAAAAAGAGACATGGGGGGACAGTGAGGGGCTCAGGCCTGCACGGACCCACTTGTGGGCTTGCCTGTACCACGCGGCGAACTTGGTGTGAGGAGCCGAAGTAACCCCCAAGGCTACCATGCTTTGAGTATGTCTGTGTGGTGTGCTGTGGCCTTCATAACCAACTGCACAGCAAAAGGGATAATGCTGCCAAGCCTCTGGCTGTGTGTCTGAACAGCAGAGTGTTTGCACCAGCCCTTGCAAGGGCTTCACTGAGGTTCAATCGGCTCAGAAGTTTATTACCAGAGCGAATGAGTTTGCCTCTTAATCTGGTACAGAGTCTGTTGTCAGACACACACTGAGCTGAGACTGTTCACAGACATGTTTATTAGTACTCGGCTCAGTAGCAGTTACTGTTCATCACTTCCAGCATCGGCAGAGCTTGAATGCCCCCAGCCCTTTGTGATGGGACAGCTTCCCCATTGCTACCAACCCAACTGCCCACTGCCCTGTTTGCACCCATGCAATTCAAGAGCCCTGGCTCCATGTCAGCTGTTTTAAAACGTGCACATATTTAGGACTTAGGATGGACTGGACAATTTAAGAGGGGCCCTCGCTGCTGTACATCCACAGCTCCACACGTACACAGACAGGCTGCTGGAGCAGGTGAAAATCTGCCCCACCAGCCATATGTGCTTCTTTCTGTTTTTCCTTACACGTGCTTATGTATCCATTCTCTACTTTGGTGTTCTGTCCTGAATCCAAGGGTGAAGATCTGTGGACCACGCTAGCAAGACCAGGAGGACTCCATCATCTCATGGCCTTCAGGAGGGAGATTCCATCTGACACCCAGAGGGTAAAACTCTTTTCCAGTAGCAAATTCTGATTGCCTGGAACTGTTCAAGCATGAAACACTTCATAAGAGTAAGAATTACAAACGCTGCCCCTTCTCACCTAGTCCTGCAGACTGCACCTGACCGTGGTACACCTGCAGTGCGAATCAGCCTGCTTCTGCCGGCTGGGAAACTTGCCTGTTAGAGGATGTGGGGTCGGGGCTTGGAAGGTGTTCCCCTCAGCCACTGTGTGTTTCCTACAGGTTTATGGAAATGCTGTGAAAATAAAACTCAGTGGTTGTCCCTAAGGGCTGGAGAGGCCATTTGTCATTCTACTCACATGGGGAGCTGTGTACTGCACGTGAGGCGATGCTGTGAGTTTCCCGTCTCTGGCCTTGCCCATGTCCCAGCCAGCCTGGGCCTTCATCACCAACGCTGTGATTAACACCAAATCATAACCCCACTCTCCCAGTGTGGAATAACCTGATTTGCATTTTACTGTCCTGTGGGCCACGACGAGAGGGAGCAGGCAGGAGCCATGCTGAGGGGGGGGTGTGCTTTTGGTCGGGGCCCCGCTGCTGCCTGGGAGCCGCAGAGCTGCCCCTTGCACCCCAGAGCCCTTGGCGGGGCCCATGCAGTGCCAGCTGCAGCACAGCACCGGCTCTGAGGCCGCAAACAACGCCAAGGACCAGAGAGAGAACACCAGCAGTGGTGCTGTGAGATACAGGAACTGTGTGGCACTACAGCCAGAGTCACCGGGACTTCCACCTTCTGCTGCCCCAAAACGGCAGCAGCACCTCAGGGAGGGCTCCCGTGCAGGCCTGCGGTGCCAGAGCCAGGCCAGTGCCGGTGAGCTGCCAGTGCCCCCAGACAGGGGTGACAGGACTGGAGTTCTCAGCTGTGTAGGGACCCAGAGGCAACCGGTGTGTGTCCCACACTGCGCTGGGCAATAGCTACCAGCGCAGGCGCAAGGTCGAGGCGGGGGTTTCTCTGCTGGTTTCCCCTAAGGTCGCAGTTAAGCCCTTGGCGCGGGTTTGTAATGCGTTTGGCCCCGTGTGTCTCCCGTCCCCAGCGGACACCATCCCCGCGGCCGGCCTGGCGCTGGCTGCC